>CBVK0100543763.1:0-17350 GCA_900067695.1 Picea abies | reverse complement strand
AGAACTTGGAGATCAAGATCAGCCTGGATCAAGCAAGGACAAATGTTGGTAAAAAGGTATTTACTATTCTTTCTTCCTCTTCTTTGATAGTTTAGCTTTATAAAAAGGAATGTCAGTGTCCACAATAGAATTTTTTGTCTTGGTCATAGGGGTCTAGTATCCAAGAGAGAATCCACTTGTCCACAAGGGTATTTCTCTGTAACACCTAATATGATTGATATTTACATCCATGGGGATCAAAGGGATAAAATAACACATGGGTCCACCCACAAGGGAATCTTCTACAAATGGAGAGTAATGCAATGATGTGCTCTTTCTAGATAATCATATTCATGAAACACCATTTTAGGATCATAATTAATGCCACAACATTCCAAAAGTATACACGAACAATTTTAATGGTTTTGATCCATCCAATTGAGTTACCCAAATGGAACACTATTTCTCTCTCCATGGAATTATCGACAACCTAATGAAAATCATAGTGGGGTTCTATATTTGGATCCAAAATGTTGGAAATGGTGCAAAGAACATAAGAAATCTTATGGAGGATACATTGCATGGAGCCAGTTTGTGAAATCCATGTATGTTAATTTTAAATGAGACACTCAATATTTGGGATGACTAAAACTTTTATGCCAAACATGCATAGTTTTAGAATTTATAGAAACCTTTGATTAATTGGAAATCTACACAGAGCGTCTTGCTCAATTCCTTTTTCAAAGAATGTTTCATCAGTGATCTCAAGGAGGAAATTAGAGCACAAGTCATGATGCAATGCCCAACTACTTGGTTGGAGGCATATGAGAGAGATAAAGAAGTTGAGATGGTGATAAAAATGCATATCAAAATACCATAAATCACTTTTTTCACTTGCTTTCCTTTGGAAAACATTACCAAACCCTCTACCTCTAAGCCCCTGAGAATCCAAAAGTTATCCCTAGAAGAGATGGTATAATTCCATTTCCTCAAAATTTGTTGTAATTGTGATGAGCGGTATTTCAAAGGACAAAGATGTAATGAAAAAAAGTATTTCAAATAGATTTATCCTCCCAATATCACTTGGAAGAAATTCTAGTCAAAGAAACTCTCAAAATAGAATTTGAAGAAACAACCCCTCATCCTTAAGAATAAAAAAACGTACATGATCCTTTTGAGGAACCCAAAACTTCCCTCCATGCTTTATTTGGATTTTTGAAACCCCAAACTCTAAAGTTGATTGGTTACATAAAAAACTACAAGGTAATTTTTTTGTTTGACAATGGCAGCAACCACAATTTTATTCATAGGAGAGTGGCCAAAGAAACCCATTGTTATGTTTGTGCCATACATAATTGTCAAATTATGATAGTTAATGGCACTATTATGAAATGTTGAGGCCAAAGTGAAAATGTGAAACTAAATGGGAGATTATCATCTCAAATGTTACATGTTTGCTAATGAAATAGGTGGTTGTGATGCCATTCTCAATGTAGAATGTCTATGAACCTTGGGACCTGTTACCATGGATTTAAAAGAATTATATGTAATTTTCACTTAGTAAGAGAATAAAAAAATATCGATGGGATTAATTATGGTTCCCATGAAATTATTATCTCTCAAGGTATGGAAAGGATATTGAATAAATGTCAATTTGAAATTATTGCCTAGTTCAATGCCTTACAAGTTGTGGAAAACCCTCCACAAGAGATTCACATTGTTTGTAGATGATAATGACCAAACATTAATAGGTATTTGAAACTCCCTTTGGTTTATCACCTTCACGTGGTGAGCATGACCATGGTATCCCTCTAATTCTAGGTCATCAACCACCCAATGTGCATACGTATGGGCACCATTTTGCATTAAAGAATGAAATAGAAAAAATCATTCAGGAAGTATTAAAGGATATATTTGTACATCCCACTACCAACTCTTACTCATCACTTGGGATCATGGTATTAAAGAAAGAAGTCAGATGACATATTTATCCTTATTTTTGGGTTTTCAATTATTTGACCACCTAAGACAAATATCCCATTCTAGGTATTTCTGATTTCTTGTATGAGCTTCATGGATCAATTTTTTAACTAAATTAGACGTTTAATCAAGATACCAAACATAGGGATGAATGAGGAGGACATCCCTAAGACAACTTTCCACACACATGAAGGTCATTGCAATTTTTTAGTGATGCCCTTTAGACTTTGCAATGCTCTGCCCACCATTCAAAGCCTCATGAACACGATTTTTCAACCTTTCTTACATAATTTCATGCTTTTATTCTATGATGATATTTGATCTACAAAAAAATGTGGGACTCCCATATAGAGCATGTCGATAGAGCCTTAGAACTCTAGAAAAATCACCAATTGTTCCTTAAAAAATCAAAATGCATTTTTTGGGATTTAGAGGTCAAACACTTGGGTTCATATTGTTAGTGAAGATGGGGTGCATGTAGATCCCAAAAAAGTCACAATGATGCAATATTAGACATCCCCTAGGACCTTCAAGAGCATGAATGGTTTGTTATGACTTATGGGCTACAACAAGAAGTTCATGAAAATTTAAGGAAAAATTATTTCCCCTTTAATATCCCTACCCAAAATAATGTATTTGTATAGAGAGAAGCCACTAAATATATCTTCTTAACTTTAAAGGATGTTATATGCACTACTCCAGTCTTAACAATGCTCGATTACACTAAGACTTTTTTCTTGGAATATGATGCCTTAAGGATATGTCTTAGCATGGTGTTGATATAAGAAGGGAAACCCTTGGAATAGACCAGTAAGTAGTTGTGTGATTGAAATTTGAGAAAATCCACCTATGAGAAAGATATAATGTTCATTATTCATCCTTCATGTAGTTGAGAATTGGCTCCCATATCTCACAATGAGGAACTTCCAAATCAAGATTGATCAAGTTTGAAGTATTTTCTAGAACAAAGGCTATTGTCACTAGAGAAGCATAAGTGGGTCACTAAGATGCTTGGGTATGATTATGAGATCATATATAAGAAAGGTAAATAAAATGTGGTGGTTGATGCTTTATTAAGGCATTATGAGGAAGAACGGTCCCTCTTTTCCTTTTCCTTACTCATACTAGATTGGCTCGACGAAATCTGTCAAGAATGGCTAGCAAATCACATTGTGGTTTAACTCATGTAAAGGCTTCAAGAAGATCCCAACCCTAGTAAGGGTTATACATGGAAACAAGATACCTTTAAGTATAAAGGGGAGATTTTTTGGTGAAATACTCTTCTTTAATACAAAGGGACTTGCAGTAGTTTCCTTCATCACCTACCATGGGTCACTCTAGCTTTCATAAAACCTATTAAGGAGCTAAGCATCTTTCTTTTGGGAAGGAACAAAAACATACATACAAGATTTTGTAGTGGCATGTGACACTTTCAAAGAAACAAGGGTGAGATGGTGCATTAGATCAATTTTGAGGTCTAAAATGGGCCTCCTAAGGAAAATGATAAAATAGTAGTTTTAAAATAATCAAATAAGAGTTATGATTTTTTAAACGGAAATAACGAAAAGTACTTTTTTAAATCATATTTTCAAATCATTTCCTTATAGGCTTACTCAAATTTCAAGTGTATGGACTCATTGGATGCAAAATTAAATTTTTTATCCAACAAGTACCCACACAAGATACTTTTAATGTGAGATAAACTAGAAATACATGAAAACATGTGTTTCGTGTAGTGTGGGTACACATTTGATGTGGAATTTAATTTTGCATCCAATGAGTTCCCACACTTGAAATTTGAGTAAACCTATAAGGAGATAAGTCAAAAATACATTAAAAAGAAGTACTTTTTTTCTGTCCCTCCAAAACTATTTAGCCTTATGGTTGACATCATCATCTTGAATATTACTAGATCTTTTAAAGTTGATGTTGATATCACATTTATTGTTTTGAGGCCCATTTTTAACCCCAAATTTATCCAATGAAGATTCTTGGAGTATTGCAACCACTATTTGGACTAACATCTCCATGGATTTTATAGTGGGTCTTCAAAAAGTTGGTAAGAAATTGGTCATCATGGTGGTAGTTTCCAACCTTTCTAAATATGCTTATTTTTGTTCTTTACACCCTCCACAATTGCTTGAGTCTTCATGGATCAAATTTTTAAGTTACATGGCATGCCCACTTCCATTATGTCGAATTGGGATCCCATATTCATTAGTAAATTTTTGCAAGAGTTGTTTAAACTTCACAGCACCTAGTTGAAAATGAACACTACATATCATCCCAAAATCAATGGTCAAATAGAACTAGTCTACAAGTTCTTATAAACCTACTTACAATGTTTCACTTTCAAAAGGTTGCACCAATGGGCATAGTGGCTACCCCTTCTAGAATGGTGGTACAATACCACTAATCATGGTGCTACCAAAATAACACCATATGAGGTTGCTATGGCCCAAAACCCTTGTCAATGACTTCATATTTACCAAGCACTTCCAAGGTTCATACAGTGCATCACACACTTGATACTAGAGAAACCATTCTCCACAATCTCGAGGACTATTTGGTTAGGCTCAAAATATATTGAAGCAACAAGAAAACCAGCATTACTCAACGTGGTCTTTTGTGGAAGGGGATTAGGTCTTTCTCCACCTTCAACCCTATAAATAAACATCCTTCAAAAAAATCCACTAGAAGCTTACACGTAAGTTCTATAAACCATGTAAGATCATCTACTGCATTGGACAAGTTGGCTATAAAATAGCTCTTTCAACCCACTCCAAGCTACATTAAGTGTTTCATGTGTCTTGTTTGAAGAAGGTACGAGGATCAAATTCCAAGTTGCAAATTAGTCGACCAAAGCTTGATGAAGAAGGATCCTTTTTTCTCTAGCAAAATAAATGTTGGCCACCAAAGAACATTAATTGCACCAGTATATAGTTCAAGAAGTACTGACCCAATGGAAACATATCTAGCGAGAAGATGCCACATGGAACTAGCAAATGATTATGCAACATTTTCCATTCCTCCAACCTTGAGGACAACATTGCTTTTGAAGGGGGGGGGCATGTAAGGGCCCTACCGTAACCTCCGTATTTTAGGGTATGTAGGAGTTAGTCAATCAACATATGTGACCATCTTCTATGAATAAGGCCCATTAGCTAGTTAGTGGATAGTTATTTAAGACTCAAATAAAGCTCAATATGTAGTTGGTACTCATTAATGATGAGACCACAAGTAGTTAGGATTTTTCTATTGAAAATATATTTATAAAGCTAAAAAATTAAGAGATGTTTTTGTCTTGTGTTATTGTAATTGAATCCCTATTCATTTACAATTCATATCTCATCATAAGAGCATATGCACATTTCTCTCTTTCTTCTGAAATTCATTAATACAAAAGTTATATTTTACCTATCTCAACTCGTTTGTCCCTTGCATCTAATTTCCTGCTTGAGAAGGGCCCCTTACTAAAAATATGTGGTCCTTGGACATTAATAAACCTTCCAAATGAGAAGGCTCATTTATTAAGAATATTTGGTAAGACATTAATAACCTTCCAAAATGAGATGTTTCCTTTATAAACAATACGTGGTTTTCATTATTTTTTTAATGAAAGACAAGTCAAACAAGTAACCATCGAGTTATGTATTATATTTGAAATTGATTCCATAGACCCACCACCCACTAGTAACCAACGACATTGAATTCTTACAACACTATGGATGATAATATATGTTCCAAGAATCATTATTGTAGCAGGTAGTGACCACATGATATAAGGCAACGCAGGTCCACAATCTTTCAGACTAAATGCACGCTAACAGCAGCATTCATCAATAATTAGAAATGATACCGTGTCACGCGTGTTCTCGTTTCCTCCACATGTTGCTACCAACGTAGTAATGAATGTCACAATTATTGATGAGGCAACTTGTCGACACAATATATAAAAGTTACAAAAGATAACATGTGATCATTACTCATCTTTAAAGTACACTTTTTCCACAACCCATTCGGCGCTAATAATTACAGACAAATTTTTAAGTATGGTAGAAATCAAAGAACTTTTCAGTGTGGTAAAAACAAGTAACAACCGGAAAAACTGTAGAAATCGAACAACTTGTTTTTACACATTATTTTTACATATATTTAAATGTGGTAAAAACAAGTAACAACCGAGAAAACTGCTCAAAATTCTGAGGCTACAATTATCCGTAGTCTAAAAGTTCTTTACAATTTCAATTAAAATTATTAAAACTAATAATCCCAATATTCCCTCAAAATTCATATCAAATTTATTAAAAACATCCACCAACAAATCAAATCAATTTACTAAACAAATAACTTACTTATTTTACTAATACCAGTGTATAACATGGATGTCATCTTAATTTTTTACATTAAATTATTATATTTTAAATAATAATTAATTTAAATTTATGTTAATTTGAAATTTATTAAATATTTATAAATTCAATATAATATAATTTGCAATACTGAAAATTATAAAATTAAAAAAAAAAAACTAATTTATAAATTAATTTGATTTTTATAAATTATATTTTAAAATTTTAATTATTTTAATTTATTTTTTTTAAATAAAACTCATAACATCCAAATACCAATAATTCTCCTTCCATAACTATTTAATTAATAAATTATATTAATATGTTTTTCTACTTTAATATTTATATAAAATAAAAATTTAAAATATTTTTATTAGAAAAATAAAATAAGAAAATTACATTTTTTTAATTATCATGAAAAAGTGGTAGTAGTGTAGGGTTGGAATTTCAAATCCAAATACCCCATCAAATTTAACGGTTTCCACAACTTAGATGCAAGTTTTGAAGCATTTAAGGACATCCTTAATAATGGAGGGTTAAGGTGTGTGCACTTTCCATCATTAAGAGTGAATAAACACATAACCAATTGGACACACACATCTTCATCTTTCGGAGGATGGGTAGTGGGGGTTAAGGTGTGTTCGTTTTCCATCATTAAGAGTGAATACACACATAACTAATTGGACACACACATCTTCTTCTTTGGGAGGATGGGTAGTGGGGGTGCCCACACACATTCATAGGGCATAACATCAATTATTATGATGGAACATGTTGGCACACACTCTCACTCTCACTCCCCATCATTTTTTTTTATACATCTTCACTCTCAAAAAAATGGGTGGTGGGGCCCAATCACCTTCAAGAAGGGTAGGTGGTGGGGGTGTAGATGTGTGTATGTATTCACTCCCAACTAACTATGAAGAGTGAATATGAGTATCCAACTAACTATTAAGAGTGAATATGAGTATGGTACACCACACACACCTTTATTTCCAAGAGGATGTGTCTTGGAAGGTGAAGGTGTATGTTTGCATGCTACACTTTCACCCTAACATAACATAATGTGGGTAAATGACATATTTTATGGTGATTATAAAAAAGTTAACTAATATAAATATATATATATATATAATATGGAAATATATAAAGAAAAATATATCAAATATTTTAAAATTCAAATATTTTTTGAATTTTATATGTTATAAAAATAAGTAATAAAAAATAAAAGTTGTAATTTTGTTTTTATAAATTATTTTTTATTTTAATAAAATAAAATAAAAAATAATTATATTTTAAATTTTAAATTCAAATATATAATATAAAAATATAAATTAATCTAATAAAATATTGATAAGAAATAACTAGCTTAATATTAATACAACTCCAAAATACTCAAAGGGTTGAAATTTTTTGATAAGGTAAATGACAATGTCTTATTAATATATTCTGCAATAGAAATAAATAAGATTTTATAATACAATCATGGAAATAAATAAGATTTTATAATGCAATTAAGTGAATCCGGTAAGAATGAAATAAATAAAATTTTATAATACAATTAGTTCGAATAGAAATAATAAAAAAATAAATTATAATACAATTAAGTCAGTCTGGTAAAAGTCCGAACTTTTGATTGTATTGTCAAATATTTAAGGTGGAGCATGATCTACCTTACCATACACATGGACAAAGCCTAAAAGATATGAACTCCTGAAATGATGGACAAGACTTCCTAGATTTGAAGATCTTGACAGTGTCAATGTACAAATTCAACCTGTGGCAAAGTTTTCCTATTTAGCACATACATGCTGTTGCTAAAATAAGTGTGAATGAATCTATTCTGGGCCATTTTTGGGGCACTGCCCAAATTAAGAATTAAGTCAATCATTTCCAACAGTACTTTGTTTAATGAACTGTGAAATAATTGTTAACAATAACAATGTACAATACTTTTAATCAAATCCAACGTTGATAAGTTCTATAGTTCTGTGCACAATGTTTGAGCACATTGCCTTTAAATAAAGGTTCAGAGCTCAATCGTAAACTAAACAGTAAAAATTAGTCTCAAAGTCTGTGAGAGCGAGGTATTAAACGCATAATATATAGATACAGTAATAAGGAAGGGTTGTTAGATATTTTTTTTTAAAAGTTACAGCAAACCCTACGGTCTTCCTATCAGATTTACGAGCATCTTCTGAAAAGCGAAGGGGCGGCTGACACGTGCAACAGACGTCCCATCCGAGAGGAAAAGGAAGTAGCAATGGCCAAGAAATGATTGAAAGTATTAGGTTTAGTAAGCGACGAAACTTATAAAGTTTTTGTATGATGGAAGCAGGCAGCGTTATATTATTAGGTTTCAATGTTGGATCCAGCTGGGGATGAACAGGAGCAAAATTCTGACCATCTGCTCAGAAATCCGTCAAACTTCACCATAAAGCCGATGGCGATCTCGTGCATTGCGTGCAGCTTTCATGGCAGAAAGAGTCGGATCAGGTGGGCATTAGTGCCAGTAATTGCTTGCTATAATTCCATGGTTATATGGAGTTAGATGTAATGATCATAATGGCGATAAGATGACCCGGCAGGAAGAACAATAAGGACCACAAAAGGCAGAGATATACAATGGATGGCCCTCCTGTCCTCAGAGAATTCCGAAATCATCGATCCTGCCGCTCTGTTGATTTAAATCGAGCACCCACAACATATTTTTCTGGAAGAAGAATTGGGAAAGCTTTGGGTCATTACAGTGATCGAGTTATTATGATTATCATGTGCAGTTGCAGAAAATCAAGGCCGTAGAATGCTGTCATATTTTTCCACGGCTTTCTTGAACTTCTCGATCGGAAATGTTGGCGGTCAGTCGCATCGATAACAGATCCGGATAACAAGCTCAAGAAAGCCGTGGGAAATTATAAAGGGATTCAATAATATTGATTGGACTCTGTAGTACTCTACCCAGATCCATAACTCAACCGAGTTCCAAGCTACTGTGATTGGTAAGTAACCAGCATCTTTAAATGATCTTGGATTGTTTGTATTGTTCTCTGTAAGCGTTTTAATTTGGTATTAGCTGAGTAGGGATCGTAATTTTTGTTAGAATTTGATATGCCCACAAGTTGTTTCTCAATAGAACAGCCATTGCTTGGAGGCCTGCTGTTGCAGTTTTATCCTTAGCTGCTCTGATTGCTTGGAAATTTTATCCCTATCTCTTCGATCTGGGGTTGGGCTGCAGTTAAAGCCCATCTCGATTCTCAACTCATCCCTGGATTCATGAGTACAAGGATCCATATTACTATTTATCGTTTAGTTTTCTCTCTTTACCCCTCTGATTACTTGATACAGATTGCCATCCTCCGTCTTACATCCTTCAGATTATTACCTTCAAATCCATGTAGCTCCAAATTCATTTTTACAGTTACTGTCTTTTAATGCTTGTCTCTGTATGCTTTTACTTCCACACATGCAATTCCTCATTCGGACCTGAAACTTCTAAGTTCTTCAGCATAGATGTGGAAAGACTAGCTGTCCCGATCATTTGGCTCAGAAGTAGAGATCTGTGAGTTTAGGGTTTGTTTAATTTTTATCTGCGAGATTACTCTATCCAGAAATATGTGGAATGCCTTTTACCTTGAACTTTTTTTTGTTTCTTACTATCTGAAACTCTTTTCTGTCTTCTCATTTATTACCACATCTCTAAATTCTGTTTTTATTACATAATTTTTTTAAGTTATTAATTCAAAACTGGTTCAGAGGATTAGTTCGCAGTGATTCATACTTATCGATATATAATAAAAGACTGTCTGTCTTCTCATCACATCTCTAAAAAAAATGGTTTATATTACATTATTTTTTTTATTTAAAAACTGGTTCAGAGGATTAGAAAAAGCTACACCGTCAGATTACTTATTACTGTCGTTGATTCCTTGTAGCATCTTTGCATACTACTTTCGCTTATCCATGCTGTGTTAAGTCCTTAATCTAAAAAATAATGTTACAGATTTTAGGTTTTTAAGCTTCATATTTAAACGATATTAAAGTCGGGAAATTAACTTTAGCACTGTAAATTTGTACATTTGACCTCTCCATTTAAACGGTAATCTTACTTTTGTAACTGTATACAAAGTTAATATTTCTAAAAGTTTTAACAAATTATATAATACGATAAAAGTTTTAAAACTAATAAAATTATTAAATTATATTTTTTACAAAATTGTAATATTAAAATATTATAGTACTATAGTCTACATCTTCAGCATTTTTTAATTGGTTGGGAATGAGTACTAAACATTTTTAATTGGTTGAGAACTGCTTTGAGAAATGGTAACATTTAAAAAATAAAAAATTAAAATTAAAATTATATTTATAATTTTTAATATTAATAATTATTAATTTTAGATATTAATAATTTAAAATATAAATATTTTTATTCCATTATTATAAACATATATTTTATTATAATTCTTTTATTTTATTTATTCAAAATATCACTCTAAAACAATGATTAGACTACACCTAAATATTATTTCAAAAATTATTTAAATTAAAAAAAATTAATAATACTCACTTTATAGTTTTGGATTTGAAAAAACTTTTAATGTATGTATGTTTTCCTTCAAGCTTAAACTAAACATGAAAATCCAATAAATCAATACCCTGTCCATGGCAAGCGTTTGCTCCAATCTATTATTGTTATCAATCAATCACATCATTGACTTTTATTGTTACAAAAGTAGTACTATTTAACTTTTTCCAATCAAATGCTTCAAATTTACAAAGATGTTTGAAATTTATATATGTAAAATTTAATTTTTAAAAGATGTTAAAATTTTATATATGTATTTTGTTTCTCATTTTCTAATTGAATCTTTATGGATATTAAAGTGTTAGGTATTGTGATAAATATATTCATATAATTATTAGAAAATATTATATTAATAATTTTGATATTGAAGTTGTAGCTTTAATTTTATTTAAATAAAATTTAAAATGTATCATTATTTCGATACATTGTAATTTAAAATATTTTTTATATTTTTTTAATATATAATATTGTTGCTTCCACCAAATTGACATATGAGACCCCCTTTGCCCAACAAAACTTATTTATCCACTTATTCTAATTAATTTTCAAAATTTTCAAAATATTTAAATGTATATGGAAGTTACTACAATTTCTACAAATAATTAAAAACTGTGAAAGATTTATGCTTTAATAAGGGTATGACTATTAACAACAACAACATAAAGTTTATGATAATTAAATCCAAAAAATCACTTATATATGAAATAATAACTTCTAAAAAGTGACTTCATACAAATATGTTCATCATACGTTTAGCTAGAATTATAACATTGATAAAAGGATAAATGGAGGGTGGAAAGCCTACTATGGATATGAAAAAAGTTGTAAATGAATGAAGCTTTGGCTATGAGATAAAAAGAAGCTTATCTTTGAGAGTCTAGTCACTAGTGTTATCTTATATGGTTGTGATGTTTGGGGCTACAACATCAATAGAGAATCATGGAGAAAGATAAAGCAAATCGAAGAACATCCAAGGGAGTTTTTCCCCATTGAGAGCATGCTTATGACTCTCTACTTGATGTACAAAACCACATGAAGGTGGCATAAAGATGCGAAGTCTTGGTTAAATTATTTGAGAGTAAAGGAAAATATCACTCTCCATAATAATGGTAATATTAAAATTATTACATCTAAATTTAAGGAGATATTATGGTGAGACAACAAAGATAAAAGAAAATTAAGATACTATGAGGAGGTGATCAACCCTAATCTAGAAGATCAAAAGTATCTCTCTGTTTTGACTAGGGTAAAGAAAAAAATCAACATTATTAAAATAGTTTTTCAAGAACATAAATATAATTCTAAAACAAATTAAGTAACTTGTTACCTTTCGATAAACCAAATTTGTGTTGGAGTGATTAATCAGCACTTGTCTTATGATTAATGTGAGATTATTCATCAAAATATACATTTGTGATTTGTTAATTATTGTAATGTCTACAGTTTATGTCTAAGTGAGTTATTTATTCTTAATGTTTAGGGATTTTTTGTATATCTAGTTGGTTGTGAGAGATCTTCTCCAACTTAGTCTCCTAGTTTGGTGTGTAGAGGAGATATTATCTCAACCTCTCCTTCTATATTGGGAATAAGTTAGATCTCATAACAACTTGTAAACTATATATACTAGAATCAAAATCTATTGTAAATAATTCAATTATTCAATATAGTTTTGTTTATGTGTGTAATAATGTCTTATCTCTCATATTTTATCTTGGTGACTGAGTAGAAATGAGCTCTCAAGTGACGTTAGTTTTTTATCTATAAATTGTTGTGGATATTCCATTGGAACAGTTCATCACAACAAATCCAATTAATAAAACTGAAATATACACTATGAAGGTTAAATTCCTTTAGATTCCAAAGTATTTAGTTACTAATTTTTTGCTTATACATGAAATAAATAAAATGCGGAAAATAAAGAACAATAAAGTAGAATCACACACTATCCACAAGATAATACAATGATTTTCTCTAGAAACCCTTATGGAAAACCCAGCTAGAAGGTGAGATTGCACTGCTCTATTTTCTCTCGTATGGAAATAATGCAAGTACAAAGGAGAAGACGCTCTCTATGGAGTTACCTAAGACATGTGACTTGTTAGGTTGCTACAAAACATTAACCCCCTCTATTATGCTCTCTAATTTTCCACTCCCAGTTGTTCTGCTCTATTATGGAAAAAACTACAATAACATAGAATGGAACCCCTTCTCCTTCTAGTGGCTTGATATTTAACATAACCTGATAGTGATCTAGGGGTAGGTTTTTGACTTCATCAAACCTCAATTGTGGTAGGGTTTTGAACCTTCTAAAATATTCCTGAAATTCCACACACGGCTAGTACCATATGCATGAGTAATGGGGGTTGATGTGGCATCCTCGCGTACCATGGTGGTCAACATGATAGGTCAACTTGCAGGAGGCATAATTTTTGCATACAAACTCTGATTGATGCATAGTCTACATTGTTGGAAAGGTCTCATAGTGCAAAATATCCCTAAGGCGTGTGCAGAAGTTTTGGACACCAGAACCCCCAAAAATTTCATTTAATGACTCAAAATTGCTTTGAAAGGTTTTGGACTCCAATTTTCCAAACTGGGACTTGCCACTAAAATGAATTCCACTCTAAAAGCATCGAGATAGATGAAAAATATGATTTAACGATCTAATCCTGATCAATTTTAATGCTTTGTAAATATGTAGGATTAACGTAGAAGTAGGAATGTGTTTAGTTACATTGAATCAATATTGATTCTTGAAAACTTAATGATGGAAAGTAGACATATCGAAATTGTGAAAATTGTTTGTCAAATAAATGATGATGATAAATCTTCAAATAAGATGATAGAGGTCACAGTGTAAGATTGACTTGGATACATCTTGTATCCATACTATTTTCCTAGAGAACTCGTGAATACCATGGTTGGGTACCTAGGTGTCTTGGTAGATGAAAGTATGTCCATATGTTGGCCAATTGTTATTTTTTGCAATTAAACAAGGAATTGATTTCTTTTTCTGAAGAAATTGTATTTCCAAAGTTAGAACGGATCAAGGGAAAGATAAAAGTTCAGTATTGATGGTTGTCTAGTTAGTTCAATAGTTGAATTTACAAAACATGCGTATGGTTGTTGTCCAATGATTTACTTCGAGAGATCTATGATTCGAGAGTTGAGGGAGGTGGAATCCGAAAACTTGAGAATTCAACTCAAGAGCTAGACTTTTATGAGGTTTACAAGACAACATATATCAAGACAAATAATCATTAAGGGAGAGTGTTGGAGTGATTAAGTCCTACTTGTCTTGTGCTTAATGTGAAATTATTCATCATACTATAAAGTTGTTATTGGTTAATTATTTTAATGTAGAGTTTATATATAAGTGTGTTATTTTTTTATCTCATAACAACTCGTGAACTCTAAGTCTATTTAATAGATTCACATTCTATATTTTCTTTATCTTGTGTTTTATTTATTTGGTTTCAAATAACCATAAGTATCATTATATGTGAGCGTGCTCACATATCATTATCTATCATCATCATATTAAAAGCTACATCTAATTAACTTTTAAAATGTTTAAATGTATATGATATTAATATTACAAATTTATTTTTGAATATTTCAAAATAAATAGTTATTTACTTGGTTTAGAGATAAGGATACCAAACAAAGTTAAATAAAGTTGGAAATGATTGGAGAATAGTGTGGTTTAAATATTTTATTTTTTGTCTCTTTTTAGATGATTTTTTTTTTTGATTTTACCGAAATCTTGTGAAGAATGATTTTATTTGTAAATTTGAGTGGTTAAGTTTGTGTAATTGGAGTGTCTAGGAATTTTTCAGTGAAGAATGGTTGTATCTGCAAATTTGAGTGGCTAAATTTGTATAATTGAAGTGTCTAGGAGTTTTTCAGCCAGCTGAATCCATTTATACATTCAGAAATACAATTTATGAAACAAAAAATAACTATTTTATCCAATTTTACATTGTAAGATTCCAGTAAAAAACAAAAAGTAGAACATTTAACCAACGCCCAAAATCCTTGGAGAATACCATAGTCTCGGACTCAAACTGAATTCTTAAATTTTAGAGTTGTTGGCCTCGGGTTTCTCATCTATTTACGTTCGCCGCTGGATAGGTATATGTCGGCTTATCACCAACTTAGTGTTTCATGGCTTGTTCCTATTGGATCATACTCTGTTTCAACTCAGTGGATGTGAGGAACGATCATGATAATAAGCGAGCGTACACTGTCTGTGTGAAGGGAGGAGGTTCATTGCCTCATGGATTGTTAAAAATATGCTCTTCTACGGATATAACATCAATGAAACTGTAACGGATCTAGGTTATCTAGCATCGACTTGCTTGCTTAAAATTTTGTACAAGTCTCGTTATCTCTCTTACTCTTATTTTGTAGAACAATAGAAATTTTTTCATATTCTGCAGCTTTTGAGAACTAAGGAGAGGATTGAAGTTTTTCAAGCTAAATTTCACGAAGAGTGTTGAAATACTGGAATATACTGTTTGAATAAGATATACAATTTATATATGTAGTGTTTGATGTTTTATGGCAAATCTGCAGAGTTGTTTTACTTGATTTGTGAAAAGCCTAAATAACAAAAGGGACAGGCCACAAGATGCAACTAGTAGAGCCGGTATAATCCACTGTATCAAGGAAAGGGTCATATTCAGGAGCCATTGTTCTGTCATAAAGATAAGTAGTTGTGTTACTGTTTCAAAGCGAATCAGGCTGTGGTTGAAGGAAGAAGAAAGGTCTGGAATTAAAGAGCAGCCATATATACGGTAGCCGTTATCCCGTGACCTAGCTCATTAATGAAGTAGTTGTAGCTTTAGTGAAAGAATTGTATTAAAGTGATCTGCCCCCTAGATGTTGCAGTTGTCATATCAAATTGAAGAAGTCGCCTTATCATACAGGAATAGCACCTTCAAGGGTACGTGCCCACAGAAAAGAACATGCGTTGAATAACCTGGTAGAAACTTGAGTTGCATGAGAAAAGAGCAATAAGAATATACCCACATGATTCAGACAGAGAAACCCTAAGAATATACCCACATGATTCAGACAGAGAAACCCTAGGACAGAGTCACCTGTTGACTTTGTGGGGTAATTTATACACGATTTTCGTAGTCGAATCTCTCGAGGCACAAGTCAACATATTTTATCTAGAAACATAGTAACATCCTCCAAAATCTAAGGACGGACATTTTCAAATATATTAAAGTTCATCATATGTTTGAAAGTGATATAGGTTAAAAAGGACCCCGAAATCCAAAAATAAATAAATTAGGGTATCTTCTTAAGATTGAATTTTTAGGTATTTATGGAAATGTATAGAGTTATTCAATTTCCATAGGAAGAGAGGTTTTACTTTTTCCTCCATTTCAAAAATCACATGATTTCGAAAGTTACAAAACTTTTTTTTCAAAGTATTTTTAATAAGAATTTTAAGGAAATAGTAGGTGGGCATTCTTATTACTTCCTAAAGTAACTTTCAAAGTTTTAAAAAAAAAATTAAAGGAAATAATAGCTAGGTATTCTTTTTACTTGGCAAAGTAATTTTCTAATTTTTTTTATAAGATTTTTAAGAAAATAGTAGGTAGGCATTCTTATTATTTCTTAAAGTAATTTTCAAAGGTAGTAGATATATATAACAATTTATTTGATAGTTTTTATTTTGGCTTGAAACAATTTGTTGTTGGCAAAATTATGTTCTATTATCTTTTTATAAATCTCATAGATAGAGATTTTTTTAAAGAGTTTATATAATATTAGATTTATAATTTATCTCTCTCAATATATAAAAGAAATAAAAAAATACTTACTCCATTGAAATTGAAATAAAGGAGATGATGGTGATAAAACTAAGGGTGATTCTTTATATGAACATTTTTGTTGGGTTTGAATTTATAGGAACATTAAAATCTAGAATCTCAAAGAAACATTTTTTGGTTTAAAATGGATTTAAATAGTTATAATATGACGTTGTTGATTCTAGGATAGTGAATATAGAATTTGGAACTTAAGAGGGTTAATGGTTAAGGAGGAAATAAGTGAAAGGTCCTCAATGTATTCTACATGTCAATATATTTTCAATGGTGGTTCATTTTTTTCAAACAAAGTTAGTATGTGAAAATTTTGTGAAAGGTATCGCTTTTTCTGGGGCAATTGTCCAATTATTCTCCATAGTTATAAGTGGAAACAATGTTAGCTCACCATAATTCACACATGCAGAGCCAATGATGCATGAGAATCCACTAGATATGACGTCGACGCATGCTCCCTCCGCAACCCGCAGGTTGGAAGGTCCACATCAACACAGGATCTTTCCCTTTTTCACTGGCCCGAAGAACTCTAAACCAGCTCTTCTATTACCCTATTGGGAAATCTGCACCCACAACAAACTCTCACGGGATCCCCTCTTTGCACTTAGGAGATC
>CBVK0100543762.1:0-17350 GCA_900067695.1 Picea abies | reverse complement strand
CTCTTCCGATCTCACATTGTCTGGAGCTCGTAAGGATAAATCTGTACGATGATGGGTGCCGAAAGATCAGTGGGTGGATTTTCGGATGGACCAGGAGCTTCCACTCCAAGGTCTGAAATAGTTGGTTCCTTTGGATGTTGGTCAGGCATAGTTTCCTATGACCCGGACGCTTCAAAAGACCTCTATTGGTCTAGCTTCTGCCTTAGCGGTGGTGGGGGTGGCTCTAGTGTAACTGGTGGCAGGCCAAGAAGCTTTCGTGACCAGCGGAGCTCATGATCCTCCACTGTGTGAGAAGATCAAAGGCACACTAGGGATTTTTATTCATTCAAAAACAACACACACTAGAAAAAATCCCTACGAGATAAAACAAGCAATGACTAAACTATTTGGAAGAACAGTTACAACAACCAACACTAGAGAAACTTAACAGTGCAAGTGCAACTCGAACACGGAAGCACCCTCCGGGTATACTCTACAAAGTGTGGCCTGATGTCTATCCTAGGTACCGCGGTCTACCCCCACAGTCACCTTTGTAAGTCCCTAAAATAATGGCAACTAGGTTTCTAGTGCGTGAACAGTCACCAGGCAGGTACAGTCAACAGTCGAGTGGATTGCAATGAGTAGGGTATCAAGCCCAAAACCTATCAAGGGTATCGAAAGAAAGTGGTCTGGAAGACAACTGAGGACCTTGAACAGATTCGATACCCACGAAGCTCCGTGGAAAATGCAATCGTTGGAATCCCAAAACAAGCTCTCTATATGTGTTCCCTAGTACGCTTGGTCCGTCTTTGGAGGGGTTATCTCCGCTACCTTTCCGCACGCGAACTCATGTTTATCCCCTGTGTTAGAAGGGGGTCCTGGATAACTTTTACAATACTGGACTTTTAACACTCCCTAGAACAGAATCTTATGTATGTTTTGCAACCTTGAAGAGTTTCCTCTCCAACCTAAATCAAGGCTCTAGCCTAGCCTTGAAGAGTTTCCTCTCCAACCTAAATCAAGGCTCTAGCCTAGACTAGTTGATGGACCCGACAAACATAAAGTCTAGTTGATTTTAATTAGTCGTTAATTTTTATGTCTTGTCTTAAGTCAAAGATTATGAAAGTGAAACTAATGATGTTTTGAGAGACGAAATAAAAGATAAACAGAAAGCTGGAAAAAAAATAACTTCTTCTTGACACAATTCTTAATCAACTTTTCAAACTAAAAAAATTTCTAAGATCTTTGAACAGCGAACTCAAAATAGGATTCTGCTCGACTACGAGCTACTTATTTTCCTAAGTAAATAGCCAAGAACTTATGAAATCAAAACTTTTCCTGGTTATTAATGCAAACCAACAACTACTTAACCAAACCAAGAAATAAAAGAGTTTTTTTTATTTTTATTTAATGCTCACAAAGCAAAAAGGAAAAATGACGACAAGTAAGGACCAAAAAACAACTTCTGTCCTAAGCGCAGATCGCAAAGAGTTACTGACAATAACACACAAAATGATGAAAGCAGACTCTCACACTTGTCTAAAAACCCTATGAAAGAAAAAAAAATTAGGAAAACTTTTTAATGAAAAAGAAAGTTATTGTTGTGATCAAACCTAAGTTGTTGACTGCTAGGATGGAGACCAAGAAGCCTGAGAGGTATAACTCTTGACAAGGAAAAGGATGAATGCCTATCCTTAAACAAGAATTTTCTCAACAGGCACGTTGTTGACAGTTCAACAGCCAATGTGTGCATGCGAGCTGTGTAAGGTCAAATCACATGTACATGCCTGCAGACCTTATGAAAGTCATGTGTACCCCTGCAACTCTTCAAAAAATGAAAAGACAAGAAATCAAGCACTGGCAGAGACTACTGGTATTGAGAACCAGAATCTCTTGAAGACTTAGAAACTTACTTTGTCAGAAAAGAAAAACAATTCAAGGAAAATTTCATAGAAAATAACCAATCTGAGATGGTACCTAAGCTACAAACTGCAAAAACAGAAACCAGAATGAGTTTCAGAAAACCCCTGAGAAGGATCACTTCTGAGAGGGAAGAGAATGACTGCCTCTTTAATAAAAAAATTATGAACCTAGCCACGCTACTATTACTTCATCAGCTAGTGTGTCCATGCGGGCTGTGTGAAGGTTGGGCACGTGTACATGGATGCAGACCTTATATAGGCCACGTGTTCCTCTATGACTTCCCGAAAAGAAAATGCATCCAAGCAAAGAAAGTAGGGAGTACTGGTATGGAAGACCAAAATCCCTACTAGCTCAAACTCTTGTAGAAACTCAAAAAAAAGGTGGTAAAACCAATTTAAAACTACCAAAAAAGTATCCCAAAAAAACCCGAGAGATCCCCAGTACGGTTGCCAATTCTGTTGTGAGTGGGAAATCCCCCTTATGGACTAGCACTTAGGGATTTATCATGCATGCAGAAAATACCTAAAGATTCCTACTTTTTACCATCATCCCAGACCTATTCCCCATTACTCTTAAGCAAATACATAGTTAAGAAGATCAAGTGAACATACCTTATTTATGGCGTTTTGTATCGTTCCCTCTTCACGCTTGGTCTCTCTTTGACTGCAACTCTCCTCCCAAGGCTGACCTGCATTCACAAAATACAAACAAATAACTCCACATGCATTTGATCTATGGATTAATGGGTTAGAGATTTAATCAACATGTACACAATAAACAATGGAAACCTCATATGGTGGGATGGGAAAAGTACTTATTTATTATTAACTTCACTAAAGCAACTTACAATAATGAAGACGGCCACTGCTCCACGAATTTGGTCCTGGGATCCTCTTTTACTGTGCACCAACTGCTAACACACTTGCTTCTCTTCTTCATTGAAATCACAAAATGGTTGCAGAATCTTGGGCAAAGGGTGATACGGATTCGGGTAGAGTTTATTTATTATGATTTTCCTTTTTTCAAATGGGACCCCTACCCCTTCTTTCATAGGCTAGAAGGAGCTAGGTATTTGGTCGAATGACTGGCCATGCATGGTCGAAAGGTGTAGTTAACTTACCCAAAACTATGTGTTCCATCAGAAACTTTCCATTTTTCGTGCTTTTGTAGGTACACGCAGGTTGTAGTGGGTCAGCTAGAGTGTACACGCAAGTTGTAGTGGAGAAGGGCATGTGGGCCTTTAAAAAGGGTGTTTTTAAGGAGACTTGTTCAATACTGGCTTAGAAAAGAAGGCATATGAGATGGCCTGATGTCAGGTAAGTATGTCTAGTGCAAATTAGGGTTATAAAAGGGGGGTAACCTTGAGAGGAGAGGAGGTAGGGGAAGACAGGGGGCGATCCTGGGAGACATTTTTATGTGCCCACGTGTGCATATTATTTTTTATTACATATTTAAAGATATCACGTGTATATTCCTTGGATCTAGGGAGACCAACACTATTAATAACTATTTTTAACATATGTTTGGTAGGATATTATAACCCACATAGATTATTATGAATTTGACAAACAATGGCATTCCAAAATCTGTTGGGAATTAGCAAGAATATTGGAAATAATTTTATGTATTCTATGAAATTGTAAAATGGTTGTAACCTCTAGAGATTCATTAATTATCAAGTGGATTTATATTTATACATTTATTATTTGTCTTTTAAGTAAGCTCATGTATAAAAGAGAGTGCCATTTATGTTCTTGAGGGGGATGTTTGGAAGGAGAGGAAGACACTCAGCTTTGATTGTAAGAGTTATTCTTTAATAAAAATATCAATCTCATTCTTATTTATTTTGTGTATGTTGTAGAAGTAGAGAGTGTTGAATTCAATAGTGATATAGGTTAATATAAAGACTTTGTTCTATGGAGTTATAGCCCCCTCCAATGGAACAGAGTGGTGTAGTTTATGTAGTTTTTCATTTCTTAATGTGTGATTTCATTTATTTATGCAATTATTTATTTCTGTGATTTTATTTTATTTTTTATTTATGAAGCGTGGTTTATTTTCTTATTGAATGTTTATGGTTAATTCCTGCACTTTACTTTCCTACAACTCACTTTCCATCACTTTACTCTTCATCAATTTACTTTCCATCACTTCACATTCCTGTCAATGCATGATGTGATTGTTGGTTATCATTTATCTTCTCATAGTTGATAACAGAGTTCAATATATGATCTCCTCATGCTTGAGTGAAAACTCAGTACAAGATTTGTTTCATACTTAAAGCTAAGGTCAATATATGAATTATAAATTGATGTCAGCACAATTTGGTATGTTGAATGATTTAATAACCATAGACTACCACCTCATGTTAGACAAGCCAGTGAAAGTGGGAAGTGTGCCCTACATATACATTGTACAATAACTCACAAGTAAACCAAAACCTCGGGTTGACAAAATTAATGCACATACTATTTACTTTCCTTGTTATAAATTAGAAAGGTAATTAAAGAGCCTGTCAAAGTACTCAGTTAAGGAGCGCTTGATTCAACTAATTGTATTTGGAGCAGGAGGGATGCTAGTGATGAATTTGGTTGATGTTTCATAGTATCGCGTGCTCTGGCATACGAATATAAATTTATTTATTGGATTTGTATTTTATCACATATGTAACCCCTAGTTTAAAGTCTAAATGTATACCTAGGTGATGGGGGGCATGTTGTATTCTCAGATACCTAGTAAATAAAGTTTGAGGGGGGTAGGTGAATATCCCAAAGTCAAGTTTAAAGGGGGGAATGTTGGGTTAATATTGACTTGGTCATAGAGTAGATAAGATAATCTTGATATGGTCATTGATGGGTTTATCGTTGGTGGTTTACGGACCCATGGTATTTGATGTGATGAATCCTATTTAAAAGCTTGAAGAAATCCATTTTAATACACCTCAAGTGGCCTAGTGTTTGGCAACCTTTGATAAGGTCAATAAAAATATATATCTTGGGTGTTGGATTTCCTAGTTAATGGTTTCTAGGGTAAACAACTACTTTATGTGCTTGTTGGTAATTCTGTGTATATATTTTTTGTTATATTTAATATTTCTTTTTCCAAATTTTAACATCTTGTAGCACATCAGTCCTCTTTAATCACTTCATCTACTCAAAACATTTCATAGCTCCTACTAAAAACTATTATTAATGTTGGTCCTTCCAATGTGATTCAAGTAATCACTAGTAAAGTGGAAAATTGTAAGGGAGCAATAAAAATCATTGAGTTGATTCATCCTCATATATTTTGGTCCAAGTGTTTGGTGAACACATTGAACCTTTTGATGCATGATATGGTCAAGCATAAATATTGCGGATGGATTAATGACTTGTACAAGAGAGCGAAGAAACTCATCAAATTTTTCATCGGGTATACAATGGTCAATTACTTTTATGGCACTTACTCTATGTTGCAACTACATAAGACCACTGCAAAGACTAGATTTGGTAGTTATTTCCTCACCTTTAGGAACCTATTGAGTCTGAGACTGACTTTGGGTGCTGTGGTGATGAGTGGTTATTGGGATGACTTGAGAATTGATAGAGATGGTGAGAATGCAGTGACAAAGAATGTTATTGAAAATCATTTTTGGTCATAGGTTAGGTATGTTTTGTAGATTTTATGAGATACCTGCATAGAATATATAGCTAACAATCAAGCGTACACAATTTTCAAATGATGTGAAGAGAAGACAAAAAATGGAGGAAATAATGAAATAATTTATATTATCGAATGAGAGAAAATGATACAATACAAGTGATATACTATGTATCACACAAATAACTCTCCATAGTGGTCAAATAATGTATTAGGAGTGTTCTAGAGAGATCTGACACACACTAACAGTCACTACAGTCAACTGCCACCTAGTCCTAGTTAATTGGCCATGTGGTCATCGGTTAACTAGCCAAACTAGAGTGAAATGAGGAGGATATTAATCACACATGTGGAATGTGCCTTAATGGTGATGATCCCAGTGCAAATGTACATTACTAGTGATGATATCGAGGTTAGCCTACAACACTTGGTGATAAAACCAATGTTGACATGCAACACTTCACTCACTTGGTCTAATTGAATGGTAATTGAGAATTGACTGGAGGGTATGTGGAACCCTTGTCTAGGGGAGAATATTCTCAATGAGGGGAGAATATCTCAGACTAAGGGACCCTTAACATATCCAAATAAACTTAGGAAAAGAAAATAAAAATAAAATCATAGGTGTGTGTAATATCTCCAACATGTTTTTCAATTCTCCAAGCCAACTGATTTAGTTTTTACATTCATATTGTCCAATCATTGGGGAGGGGTATGAGCATATGGACACCATGCTAGGGAAAATTAAGGACATTGTTCATCCTATATATGTGAACTTGTATATCATATTTGTATAGAGGTGGAAAAATGGTTGGAAAAACTAAATATTCCACTATATTCCTTAGCATATGTGCTTACACCAAAATTCTATCATATATCATGGTTTTCAACACGAACACCTAGTGGTGAGGTGAAGAGAAAATCACACCAATATCCAGAGGTTTAGGATAATTATATGCAATAATTAGACAAATTGGCCCATGACTTGAGGAGGAGTGTGATACCATATACAGAAAATTGATCCAAACAACGCAATGGTGCTTTTGCAACCAACCATGCAATTAGATATTAATGGGATTTGTCTCCTCTCGAGTGGTGGAACATGCATGGTAGTGATGCCCCATAGCTACAACATTTGGCAACACAAGTGCTTTCATAGGTGGTGAACACCTCTTCTGCAGCGAGGGGTTGGAGCACCTAAAATTTAATCCACAGTGCCAAAAGAAACAATTTGAATGTAAATCGGTTACGGATCTTGGTTTATGTGGATTACAACTTGTGATTGTTGTATTATTACTCTGAGGAGTCACATGTGGATAAAAAATTTAATACTTGGGAAAACAAAAAACATTTAATACTTGGGAAGACAATCTAGAGGAGGATGGATTATTGGTTTGGAGAAATTAGGAAATTCTCTTATTGATGATGATGATTGTGTTGATATTCCACCCCCATCCACTACCATAGTCCCACTTTCCAAGACTCCATTTGCAGTAGTAGGGTATTCATGTTTAGTTCCACTTCCATCTACTTCTACATAGTTACCTCCTTCTTTAGCTCTAATACTACCATGTGGAGGCTCACACAACAATCATGGTCATGCAAAGAGGAAGGAAAATTAGATAGAAATTAGAATAATTGTTTCTCATTTTTCACTACTCTATATGTCATAGACTGATAGTCTTTAACAACTATCTTAGCTTAGTGTTTTGGATCTTTTGGTCTTCATACTTCAATTAAACTACCATTTTAGAACTTATGCAAATGGCCTATTTTGTAAACATAATTATTTGGTCATGTTGACAGTCGATCTAACCTATTTTATTACATAAGTTAACAATCTAGTTCCTATTATATGACTTAGAAATTTGTATGTTTTGTTTGTAATTTCTAAATGGTTGTTGCTCAAATGATTAATCATTAATTTACTATGGATGTCATTTATAACTTTATAATAATGTAGTATTCATCTACAAGTATCACAAATATTCATGTTTTCATATATGTTGCAACTAATTTGGCATTCTACATGTTTTTTTAATATAAATGCATTATAATATGTGTGTGTGTGTGTGTATAACACTCCCACACACTCCACTCCTTAGTTTTTTTTGGAAATGGACATCTCACTCCACTCCCACGCTATGGAAACCTTGGTTGCAGAAGAAACCCATTTTTATGTTCATGTGGTGCATAATTTCAAATTATGATAGCGAATGGAGGTATGATGAAATGTGGTGGCAAGTGTGAGAATGTGAAACTTCAAATGGGGGACTATTACCTCAAATATCATGTTTTCACTATTTAAATGGGAATTTGTGATGTAGTTATCAACACAAAATGGTTTCTCACTTTGGATCCAATTACCATGGATTTCAAGTAATTATATATGAGCTTCACTAAGGAGGGTCATAAACATACACTCAAGAGGCTCAAGTCAAGATCCTTCGAAATCATTATATATGTATGCATGTATGCATGTATAATTATCCCATGCACTCCACTCCTTATTTTTTGTGGGAAATGGTTCTCCCACTCCACTCCCACGCTCTGGCAACCTTGGTTGCAGAAAAAACCCATTTTTATGTTCATGTGGTGCATAATTTTCAAATTATGATAGTGAATGGAGATATGATGAAATATGGTGGCAAGTGTGAGAATATGAAACTTCAAATGGGGGACTATTAGCTCAAATATCACATGTTCACTATTGAAAGGAGAAGTTGTGATGTAGTTCTTGACACAAAATGGTTTTGTATTTTGGATCCAATTACCATGGATTTCAAGGAATTATATATGATCTTCACTAAGGAGGGGCATAAACATACACTCAAGGGGCTAAAGTTAGTATCCTTCGAAATAATTATCTCTCACCGTATGGAGAAGATATTGAGGAAAGGCCACCCAAGCATTATCTCCCAATTCAATTCCATCTAAGTTATGGACATCCTCCCATATGAAATTCACCGTGATTGTAGTTGGTATTGATTAAACATCAACATGTATTTGAAACATCATGTGGCTTACCTCCTTCATGTGATGAGCATGATAATGTTAGTCCCCTTATTCCAAGGAGTCAACCACCCAATGTGTGTCCTTATAGGAACCATTGTGTACAAATTAATGAAATTGAAAATATTATTTAGGATCTCTTGGAGGCAAGAGTCATATATCCCATTATTATCCCTTATTGATCACCAATGGTCATGGTATTGCATAAAGACGACAATTAGGGAATGTATCCTAACTTTCATTCTCTCAATAAGTTGACCATCAAATGCAAATTTCCCATCCTATTTATTGATGATATTTTGGATGAACTCCATGGTGCCAATTTCTTCACTAAACTAGACCTTCACTCAAGATACCACTAAACATGAATAAAGGAGGTGAACATTTCTAAGAAAACATTCAACACACATGAAGGAAATTATAAGTTTTTAGTGATGCCCTTTGGGCTTTCTAGCAAATCCCCATCCACCTTTCAAAACCTTATGAACTATTTTTTTCAGTCCTTCTGTTTTTTAAACTATCATGGATATTCCACTGAAATAGTTCATCACAATAGATCTTATAATATTCTGAAATCTTAGATTATGCAATTTATTTCCTTAGATCTCAAATTAATTTTTAATATATTATTTCTTAGATTCATGAAAATGAAAGACTAATAAAATGAACACACCATCCAAAAAAATGAACACAAGATGTATCTTGGGAAACCCAATACAAGAGAAAACCCAGCCAGAAGGTGAGGCCTACGCTCTTCTCTCTTTTCTTCAGTAATGAATTGCAAGTACAAATAAAGGGTAACTCAATATGAAGTTTCCTCTAACATTGTGGACTGCATGGCTACTACAAAATCTCCTACCTCCTATATTATGCTCTCAAAATACACTCATTGGAATATTTTCTCAACTATGGAACAAGTACAATACAAAAGAATGGAACCCCTCTTCTTAGAGACTTGGTATTTAACATAGCCTGATATCCATATAGGGTTAGGTTTTTTGCATCCTCAACCCTCAAATATGATGCAGGAGCATCACTCTAAAGCCATCCATGCGTCATCCAGCTCAGCATACGCGCGCATTTAGTGGGAGGAGAGAGGTGCAACCCTCTCACATTCAAATTTTCAATTTGATGTAATTGCATTAATGTATGTAAGGTCGTGGAGCCATGAAGCTATGCCTATGCACAGGCTTTAGAATAAAGATAGCCTTAAATGGTTGTAAGGCTGGATCTAGCTCCGATCTGGACTAGACATCCATTAATTGTAAATTCAATGTAATTGAATAGAGTAGGTGAGATGGACGGAAGAGCTCAAAGATCCCCCTCTTGTAAAAGATCTTAAATATTATGTTGGTAGTTGGATAGAGAGAGAGGAGAGGAGAGCCGAGACTCTGTTGCAGTCCGAGCTCACATTGTAAATAGGCATTCATATTAATACAAACAACAGTTTCCTGCATGTTATTCTGTGTATGAGGAATGTCTTCATGTGTGTGTATTTATATGATGTAGATGTATGGTTAGGTATGCATTTGCAGGGACAGATAGGTTCTGCTATCTGTGGGTTCTTTGATTTCAGGTTGGGTTATTTGAGGCTTCATGCCAGGAGGGGGTGACAGAATGCTACGGGTTCTAAAAGCCAGTGCATAGGTGCACTTCTAAATTTTGAGGAATTTGGACAAGGACATACCAGGAGGGCACACCAGTTGAAGTCATTGACTCAAGAAAGGACCTCAAGGTTGTTGAACACCTTGTAGGTAGGACTATGTGGAAGGGATCACAGTAGAAGACAAAATCACTGCAGGATTCTGCAAGAGCTCTGCCAGGTGGGCATTGAGTAGATGCACAGGTTGCATTGAGGAGAAGAAATCTGGTTTCAATTTAGAAAGGAGATAGAGCCACTGAGGGTTCTATAGAGCTCTGCCAGGAGGGAATTGAGCACAAGCACAGAGTGCAGAAGGAGAACTCCATTGTGAGTTCAAGGAGGAATCAGAATCACTGAGGATTCTAGGGAAACTCTGTCAGGAGGTCATTTAGTGGATGTGTAGATAGAGCACAGGAAGAACTCTTTTGAGTTTTGGAATAGGAGAAGTGTCCAGGAGAAGGACCTTCACAGGGTTGTTGAATACCCTGCAGACTCAGCAAGGAGTTGCTTGAGCAAGAGACTGCCAAGAGGGCATCAGATTATCCATCTAAGGGAGAGAAAAGGGTTAAGTCCCTTAGAGGTCTAAACAATAGAGAATCTCAGGACAGATAGCACCTTCGTGTGTGTAGAGACCCTGTAGGAATCACAGAGGTCAAGGAAACCTTTCAGGGTTTCAAAGAAGAGAAGCTCAGGAGGAAGAATGCTTTCAGGCATAGAGACCTATAAGTAGTAACAGAGGCCGAGGATAAACCCTTCGGAGAGTAAGGGTTCGACAAAGCTCAAGAGGAGCAATGCTTTCACGCACAGGCCATAAGACAAGAGGTTGTAGAGGCTGAAAGAAGACCCTTTGGAGGGTTTGAGTTCGAGGAAGCTCAAGAGGGAAAGCATTTTCTAGAACGCAGATAGAAGCTATGAGTATAGGCTTCATAGTAGGAATAAAGGCCGAGGCCTTTGATAAGTTGAATTCTTCCAAGGATCGAGAAGAAACAGAAGATCACAAGAGGGAGCACAGCTACCGTCGGATCAGGCCGACGAAAAGATCTGGATCATTGAAGTTTCATGTCCAGGTAGCAGCAGGAGGAGAGCATATAGGATAAGAAGATATGGGTTGTTAGATCTTGCACGGATAGTTGATAGCCATCAAATCCAAGAGGAGATGCATGAGGTTTAATCCTCATATGCAAAGGAGAGGAGCCACTAAATCATTTCGGCATTTCGGAGATTCGGGGTTCTTCATTTCGGGAATCCCGAGGACAAGAGACCGGGGCACTTCACGGTGAAAACCCAAAGTCGCGAAACGCGACTTGCCTTTGGAGCAAAAACTTTAGCATTTTGGCATATCAGGGTTTCGGATACCGGGAGGTCAAGGAGCAAACATTTGCCATGAAGGATTCATGAAATCATGAATCTCGAAGTCCCGAAAAGGTGCATATAGGTGAGGTTTCGGGGAAATCCTCGAAAGGGAATTTCAGTATTTCGGCTACCGGAAGATGCAAGGTTGAGAGTTCAGCTCTTGACCCACGGGATCTTGAAAGGATCTGAGCCGTTGGATCAGGGAGGCTCACAGCCATTGATCTTGCTCAGGAGAAGAAGGACTAGAGGTTCAAGATTTTGGTACTTCGGTATTTCGGATATCAGAAGTACGAGAGGATAAAAGATTGTTACGTCAGGATTCGTGAAGTTCTGAAATGTGAATTCCCAAAAGCATAGGAGGAGTATTTTCAGGTCTTGAAGACAAAGTATTGGAGAATTTCAGCGTTGGGAACCCTGAAGTTCTAAAAGAAGGACTGTGATCACGGAGGACACAGTTAGAAAGACTAGGATTTCGGTATTTCGACATTTCGATATTCGGGAGATCGAAGAGCTAGAACTCTCGACTTCTAGGTTCGTGAAATCGAGAAACCCAAAAATCCTTTTTCGGCAAAGGGTCGCGGTCATATCTAGGAGGTCGTGTGGAAGGTCATCATTGGTGGCCACATGAAGGTGAAAGCTCACGCCCGATACATGTGTGTGCAGGTGGGGTTTTCAAGGAAGTACCTGTGGATCGGGTTCATTGGGTTGCAGTGAAGGCCCAAAAGAACCATTTCGGTTCTGTGGATCTGAAGGGAGATCGATCCTGTAGTGGACTCTAGCCCGAGGGTCGGGGATCTGCACCAAATTGGTGATAGGGTTTTGGACCTTCTAGAATATTCTTGAAAGTACACATGTGGCTATCCCCACAACTATGGGTAATGAGGGATAATGTGGCATACACTCATACTATGGTAGTCAGCAAGGTAGGTCAACTTGCAGGAGGAATAAGTTCCTCATCCAAGCTTTGATTGAGGCGATTTTTGTAGTATTAGAAAGGTCTTGATGTGTAGAATAACATCGAGTGGATGGGAGATACACTTCCAAAATTTTTACCCTAAAAAAATTGTTTGATGCCTCAAAATGGCTCTGGAAGGTTTCAGACTCCAAACCTACAAAATGGGACCTACCAATAAAATGGCCCCTACAAGATAATTCCTATGATTGTTTCCACCCATAAAGTACCAAGATAGATAAAAAATTTGTAATGATCCAATCAAGATCATACCTACCCATGTTGGGAGGATTTTGGTCCTGAAAACCTTTTACTGAATGAGGTGAGGAAATGTTTCCTCTACCTTCTCCCTAGAGTACCATTTTTCCTTGCCTGTAAGTTGTCCTTTCAACCCAATCTTCCAAAGATCATGTTTCCCGTGTCTTGTAATTCTATATTTCTTGTAAAAAAATGTATCTTCTACCAACTCTTCCTAAGATTTTGGTGCTAAGTCCTCTATTGTAGGTAGGACCTACTCCTTAGTTTCATGATCTAACATGGAAGGCTCATAGAGTTTCATATTCTCCACATTCACTACTAAGTAAATGCACATGTATGGGGGTAGGCTAAGTCTGTACATATTATCACTCGCCTTCTCCAATAACTATAAATGATCATACTGAAAAGCCTTTATCTTGTTACCAAGACCCTGTAGTCTTTCATTGTTCAATCGTAACCGAACTTTGTCTCCCACTTTGAATGATTTCTCTATTATGTGTTGATAATTTCAAGCCTTGTACCTTTCTTATTACTTATTCAGCATCTCTTATACTTGAAAGTAGATATGCCTAAAATTTTCAACAAACTTATCTACTTTCAACACTTCTCCTATGATGTCTTCCCTCACTCCTTGTTTTCCATAGGAAACATCCAAGGAAGAAGGTGGAAAATACCCAAATAAATTTTCAAAAAGGGACTTATTTGTAGAAGTATGGAGTGCGTTTTTGTAAGAGTGTTGAATGTAGATCATATTTTCATCCTAGGTTTTAATATGATTTTGATTGTAACCCCTCAAAAGTTGTACCAAAGTCTTGTTGACTACTTATGTTTCTCCATCTATCTATGGATGGAATGTTATAGATCTATTCAACTTAGTGTCCATCATATCCCAAAGTCTAGTCCAAAAGGCACTAAGAAATATTGTATCCATGTCTAAGATGATGCTCCTTGGTATCCCAAAAATAACCCAAACCTGTTCAAAGAACATGTATATTTCTTCTTGTCCTTTGATGGTCTTTTTACATGGCATAATAATGCACATCTTACTAAACATATCAACTACCACAAAAATATAGTCATGTCCCTTCCTGGTTGTTGGAAAACCACCCAAAAAATCCATGGAAATGTTTTCCCAAGGTCAAGCAGGTACAGGTAAGGAATGTTATAGACCTTGAACTTGGTGAAATCATGAATATGGATGTCTATTTTGCTTGTTTTATGAGAAAAAAAAACTATATTTTCACAAGTTCTTCAACTTCTGGTATACAAAAGTATTTTTTTTTGTTTAGAATTTCACTTTACAGTAAAAACAAAACTTGTGAAGAATTTTGTTATCTTTCTACTAACTATTTTTCAAATTATTTTTATTTTGATATGTCAATTTGGCAATTGTTTCACATTATGTTCCTTAAAAATGAAAGGAATGATAATGAGTTATGTTTTCCCCCAACAATGTATCTATTATTAAACTTTTTCTTTTTACAAACTAAATATACTCCAACAATCTACAGAGACTCTATTTTCTTATGACTATAATTTCGAATCTAATGGATGAATGTTATAATTTCTAGAATTTTTTTAAGTTGACCAAGATGAAACAGTTGCAGATTTTAAACACATGTTTTCCCCCACCTTGTATCTATCTTAATTTGTACTTAAAAATTAAATTCTAAAAATATCCTTTTGAAGAGAACAGTTTAAGGATTGTGAATATAAATTTTTCTAAATTTTCCACTGTGTAGTTTTAGAGATATGGATATTTCATTTCACTGAATCATAATGTCACCTAAAAATATTATGCAGTGATTTTTTTTATACAATTAAATAAAATTAGATCAAAATAATGAAAATGAGAACAAATTATATCCATAGAAAGTAGATTCAATTTTGCAAATACTGATATCAATTTCAAATCTAAAATATGAGTATTTGTAGGAGTCCACAACCTCTAAAGCTCAAGTAAGCTAGAGGGAATTATCAAGTTCTTGCAAATAGTCTCATTCGCAGGTTTTTGGTTGAAAAGTATTTTTTTTGGCCGAAATATATTTTACTAACGGAATCCATAAAAAAATGAACAGATTCCTAGTTTTTCGGTTGAACATTTGTTTTCTGGCTGAAAGATGGGTGAGAGAATTTTGTCAATTGGGAAAAATAAATTGACACGTCGTTTCATTTCAATTGGCGCTAAATATTATAAATATGCTTTCGGTCGAACCAATCTAACAAATTTCACACTCTCGTTTCATAGTTTTGCATATGTGGAGCCCCTAAGCAAAACTTTGAATCATTATTTTCATTTTTTCGTTGTTTTGAACAAGGTGTTGATGTTTTGAATGAAAAAAAAATTATATATTGAAGTCGTTGTTGAACATTTTTTCAAGGTGAAGGCATTGTTGAACATAAAATTCTTGATAAATTATCTTTTAATAATTTTTGTGAGAATGAAGTTTTTATGAGGCTATTTTGAAATATTGATTTTTTTTATTTAACTTTTACAAATAAATACACTCATGGGAAACAAAAGTTTGCGCAAGTTTAGAAAAATTGATCATACTCGAGACGAAACTTGCCATAACAAACAAAGGAAGGAGCATTATTGGAGAAAGAAACAAGAACATGAAAATATTGAAGAAAGAAACGATGATGATGTAAATAGATATTTTCAACAAGAAGAAGTCCAACCAGGTATATGCATGTACACATATTGTTTATATTAAAAGTATAGAATCATTTATTTAAATTATTGTTTAAAATATTTAGTTGATTGTAATTCAGATTTGATGTTTTTCAAAAAACATAAATAGATTTGTCTCGTAACGTCGATGAATTCGTTGAAACTAAAATTGAAGCAAAAGTTGAATCACCTATTGGTATGTACATAAATCTCTAGATAATATAAGATGAACACTTGTATTTATATTTTATTGAATTTGTGTTTGGGTTTTGTTTTTTAATATAAACTTTAAATTAAAATATGCAAAAAAATCTATCAACGTTGATGATGAAATATTAGAAAATGTTGATACTGACAAATTTGGGAAGAAAGAAGTTAATCATTATATAAGATATTGTGTTACGAATATGTATAATATTTTTTCAAAGATGAATCAGTGACAGTACAAGCTCAACTTTTACTCTGTATAATAAAGTCAAGAAAGTTAAAAGAAGCTACATCATTATTGGGTATTCAAAAGTCGACAAAAGATACAAAGGCGAAACAGAATGTCTTTGACAATATAACTAGTGTATTAAAAGCTTTTGGAAAATATCAAAGAGAAGATGTCAGTGTTGCACATAGAGTGATACAAACATCAATTGTTTCATCTAGCAATATAAAAGATCGTTTGATACAACACATGGAAAAAGCAATGGGAACGTCAAAAAAAACATTGTACAAACATAGAAAATTTCGATTGCAAATGATGAACTTTCTTGTTGGACAGTTATTTCTAAACAACCCTACAAAGATAGACTTCCAGAAAATGTTAAATAATTGACCCGTAATTGTTGGTTGATAGAATCTTTTGTTTCACCTTATACAAGGGATGTGTTGCGACAAAGAATAGCATGAAAACAATATGAAGAACATCCAAAAAATATATTTCCAACAAAACAAATAGAATTGTTCAATAAGTTCAAAGAACAACGCAAAGAAGTTAAAATTTTCATCAATACATTTGTGCAACAAAGACCATGGTTTGTTAGACCCATCATTGTTTGTGACACTTGTTGTTGTCGTTATCATGTGGAATTTGAGTTATATTATGACATTTTTCTTGATTTTGGTAAAAATTTACGGTCAAGTTCACCTCCTCCTTCCACATTCTATGCTTTTATATATGAAATTCTATGTGAAAGAGAAGGTGATGAATTATTTTACCAAAAAGCATGTGTTGATGGAAAGAAATGTGATCGTTGTGGAAATATAAGTTTGTTTCACTCAAAGTATCCTATTTATATGAATGATCAATCATTTTCTAATATAACATTCAATTGGAAGAGACATGAATATATCAGCAACACGACTCCACATTCTTCAAATGTTATTTTCAAAAGGATTGATTTGAAAGTAGATAAAATATGTGTGATAGATTTTTTGAAGAAGTTTGAGGAAGAAATTTATAAATACACCAAGCATTCACATAGAGCTTGATGGAAAGACATGCAATTCAAAAAATCTTGTGAATTGTTTCCACCGGGGACAATTTTGTCTGCAATTGATCTTGTAGAGAATTACACATTCGCTACACAAAAAGAAATACAAAGTGAATATTATCATTCTGATCAAATCATTATATTTTTCCACGTTCTATATAGACAATCTCAATGGAGTCTTGATAACATAGAAAGCACCAATGAAAATCGACATGTTATTAAAGAATATCACTTTTATATAAGTGATGATCAAGCACACGATACACATTATGTACAACATTGTTTTGATAAATTCTATGATTCATTGAAAGAACGTGGGATTGGATTCGATCGACATTGGATATTGCAAGATGCCAGATATATAAAATATGCAGAAACAAAAATGAAATGCTAGAAATGACAGAATAACAGTATAATATCCAGCATAATCTTCACAA
>CBVK0100543761.1:0-17350 GCA_900067695.1 Picea abies | reverse complement strand
ATATGTCTTTCTTTATTTGCATCAAAAGTTTGGGTCTTCTCTGCAGCTTTCCTGACTCCTGAGTCTTATGTAGTCTTCCCTAGGGCCAGTCTGTCTTCTCCTATAACAATGCCTCCTCTATTTATAACAACGAATCTATGGTCTTCTCTACGTGGTTCAGCGTATATCAGTTGCACTTGCGGGTTTTGTTGAGGTCCTTGTCTTTCCTAAATCTTAGCCAACAATGATGCAAGTGGTACAAGGGTTCTGACAGTCCCTTGCTAGGTGTTCTGGATGTGTGTAGTTATAACAGATTATCTGTCCTTGACCTCAACCCATACCTCCTCCTCCTCCTCCTCCTCTGAATCCATCGTGAGGATTGAAGTTTCCTCTCCCAGGGGCATTATACTGCATAGTGTTTCCTTCTTACTGTACTTTGCCTTGAATTTTGTATATGTCTCTTGACCTTTCATGCATGAGATCGTAAGCCATACAATCCCTATCATCATGTCCCATGAACTTACAAAATGTGGACTACAATTTTGTGGTTGTTTGAACATATTTTTGCATGTAATAGCACTCACTAGGGCGATGTCTATTTCTACATACCTCGCACAAAGGTAAGGTGACTTGCTTCAAAGGGATTGGAGCTCTAGAGGCCAAGTATTCATGGAATAGGGGATAGTTTTGCTTGTCATGGCCTTCTAATCTGCACCTGACACACTGGATGTCTTCTCTTTTATCTTTTCCCTTGTCGTTTTTCATATCTTCGACCACTCTTTGTTTGGTTCATCTGGGATCTGAAAAGTCAATCGACATGTTAAGGTCTTGAATCTTTGATCGAATTCCCAAACGGGTTCGAATACCTTCTGCTTGATCTTTTTCAACTTTGTAATACATTGTGATTCTAATTTGGGTTTTTTGAATTCTGCAATCAACACATTCTTGATCCAATTAAATGGCTTAGGCTGTGCAAGTCCTTAGACAAGCTTCATGTACCAGCTTAGTGCGCAATCCCTAAGGGTAGTACTAAACTGGGTTCTTTTAACAGCTTCCTTGGTGACATTCTTAATATTCCATACAGATTCACATAGGAACCAGTGTTGATCAAGGTCTTCATACCCATCTCCCCTAAAGATAGGGAGCCTCATCTCATCTTCCATAGATCTTCCTAGGTTTCATAGGTTTCCTATTTGAGTATATGTTGAACTACTAGTAATAGTACTCTGAGTACTCTGGTGACTCTGACTATTCTAATTTCTTAGTGCTTCTGAAACAAAAGGAGGCATAATAGTACTTACTTCAACATTTTGCACAGTTCCTGAAGTTTTTGTCTCGTCCTGGTGAGGTTCTTCAACTTTTCATTTCTCTACCCTAGTGGGTTCTGAATGATCTTCGTCTATCAGGTCTTCCTCTTCTCCACTGTAGAAACCCTCATCCCTGTATTTCTTCTTGAATAGGTTCTCAATATGAACTTCTCTAAACTCTCTCCCACTGCATGTATTTCTAGCTTCTAAGTCAGTGTTGTTGTATGAATTCCTGAACATTATCTTTTCCAGATCCGACCAATCTACTGTATCTTCAAGATGTTCTTCTCATGCAATAGAATCTTGATCCTCAACTTCAAAAAATGTAAAATTTTTCCTTTGGGTCCCTTCAAGAAATATCTCTCAGCCTGGCTATATGATTCCACTCTATCAACAACAAACTCAGTGATGTACTCTCCAATGGTGCTATCAAACCAGTGATCTACTACTCATGACACGACATTATTGACTCTCTTGACCTTATTGATCAATGATGACATCCAAACCATAGGAGGTATAGTTTTGATCTCAAACTGGGTATCTGCTAACCTAGATAACCACTCATATAGCTCCTGATGGATTCCTCCAAAGAAAATCTTATGTTTATCAGTAAAGATATATCTCTCCAACCAATCCTCTATACGAAGATTAGGGTTCTTGTTCTGGGCTTCAACGAATTCCTTCACTTGATCCTCTATCCACTTTTGAATTTTTTTCTTTGATGGAAACCACCTTGACATTCCTCAAGAATATTCTTGTCTCGGCAATGAAACCATTTTTTGGCATAGGGGTAGACCCAGGGTTCAGCTCCAAGAGTGCACCAACAAGCCCTAACTATTGGCCCTTTCAAAATCACCTATGAGGCAGATGCAGTCTCACCCAAAGCAACTATGTGGGCATTGTAGGACAGAGATGTCTACAACCAGAAGGAATGTATAGTGGGTTCAAAGTGATCGACACACAACAATCTAGTATTCTTTATCTTCCTAGGATCTATTATGCAATATATATCTATCATATCTAACATAGTCATGCAATAGAATTATACCAATAACAAAGAAAATAACACCAATCACACATACAACACAAGATATACATGGTTCACCCTCTCTCTAGGGCTACTTCCATAGAATTTTGTTTTATAATGTAGTAAGATGAAGCATACAGTTCTTGTCTGTGCTCTTAGCTATAAGATCTTCTTTCTTCTCCTCTTTGTCTCTCCCCTTCCTTCGCACCTAGCTGTAGGACTTGACATTCACACCCAGCTGAAGATCTTACAATACATAAGGCTCTCCTACTCAACACTTCTCTCTCACTCAATATTACTCACTCAATCACACAATGACAAAGACAACAACAATGATCCTGACATCAACAACCCAACCCAGGTCCTTTAGACCTCTATTTATGCATTAAAATAGCTCACTAACATCCTTAGGTCGAAACCTAGGTGTCACAAACCCTAGATGCCAAAACCCTAGGTCAATTTGACCTACATTTTCAGGGCTTCTCCAACCTGTCTTTCCTTCCTTCTCATGCGATGCTCCAAAGAATCCAATGGTGGATTTTTCCACTTGCTGAGTTTTCCAAAATCCTTATTTCTTGTTGATATGTCATCCTTGATCTCCTCATTCAATGGCTTGCTTCCTTTTACTTCGCTTCATCTTTTCTTCTCTTTTGCTCACTTCGACCCAGTAATAGTGACTGTGTCTTCCGCATAGTTCACATTTTTCCTTTTCTTCCTCAATCTTCGCTTACTTTCATAACCAAGGTCCAACACCCCTTTTGATGGCCTTTCTTTCCCTATTCTCATTTCATAGGCTATAAGAATCCCATGCCGTTAATCCATTGTAAGCTTGTCAATGTCTTCTCTATCTTCCAAAGTAGATAGCTTGGCATCATATATCATTGGTAATTATCTCAACACTTTTTGGAAAATATTTATGTCTTTTAACTCTTCTCCCAGTGCTCTAATTGAATTGACGATTTCATCCAATCTTTTAAGATATTCTACAATGTTTTCTTCCTCTTTCATCTTCAGACTCTGAAACTTCCCTTTGTATGTTTGAAGTTTTTCTTTCTCAAATTTTCAATCTCCTTCATAGATGATTCTAATTTTGTCCCAAATTTATTTTGTTGATTTACAATGCATCACTTTTACAAATATAGAGTTTTCTAATCCACCCAGAATTGCATTAACATCCCTTGAATAATTATTACAGAGTTTCTTTGCAGTTTCGTTTGAAGGTGCAGTGTAACCATTTACCAGAGATAATAAAACATCACAACCAAGGTCCATCAAATAAATTTTCATCCTTATACTCCAAAATGCATATTAGTTTCCTTTGAACAATGGTTCTCTGTTAGAGGACATTCCTCCGTGTTGATACATTGTGAGTTCTCATAAATCTTCCTTCCAATGATTAGACTATGGTGAAGGAACCTACTCTGATACCAATTGTTGGAAAGTTGTTCAATACTGAGAGGGGGGATTGAATCAATATTGCTTGTTTTTCACAATTTTAATCAATTCTTTAATTATTAAAATTATTGGCCATAACAATTGATCAACGAGAATGTACACTACACACAATTTTGAATGCAACAATCATAAAATTTATATTTATTTTATAAGTTACAACTTGTAGGAGACACCAACCTCCCTTGTTTTGAGAACCAACTCAAGGAGACAACAATCCCCTATTTTCAAGCACCAACTTAAGTAATTTGCAACTCCTTGTAGATCAAGCTCCAACCTGTAGAGCACTGTAATCCTCTACTTTCAAGAAACAAATTGAGAAAGCTGAAACTCCCTATTTTTCAAGCTCCAACCTATATAGGACTCTAATCCTCCCTTGCTCCTCCCTTCGACCCTCACTTCATGTGCATATTGCAAACTTTAATTTATTCCTTGGACTCTACCTCTGTTGTGATCTTCTTAATTAACTTCCAGAGACACTCCTCTTCTTCACAATATTTATTTGTTTATATAGTCTTCCAAAAGGTGTATGACATTGAACCAATGTGTCTCTTTGTAAAATAGAAAATGAACCATTGTTCCTTTTCATTTTATTAATAAATTAACAATAATTTTGTCATTCTAATTAAGAACATATTTCCTCCTTTGTTGATTATTCTATCTAAAAACCTCTTCAATTATAATTTGTAATCCCATTTGCATTTGTATAATTTGCATACCTTATATGTCAATAACATGTATGGATTGAATCTTCTATTTTGATCCTATGCTACCACTACATCTTCAATTGTTCAATATATTAGATTTCAGCTTCAATTTGATCTCTATTCCCTTTCCTATATCAAACATTAGGTAGGTGCTAATTTTGTGGCACCTTTTTCCATAGGACTAAACTATGTGACCAATAAATAGAAAAAGAAAGTGCAAGGCTTGTTCTATACTCTATCCCATAGGCGCTTCCTCTCTTTTAACCAAGTGACCATACATTATGACCAGGTTTTATCTCGGTGTTGTGATTGGTGCTACAACCCCTCCATTTTACCTTATATTTTGATACTTCCCTAAAAATGGAGCCTCCTTATTTTTTAAGCCAAGAGAAAAATATCATAAGCTCATTAGTCAATTAAAGACTTCTCCTGGTAACTCATGATTTACTTGAGAAAATGAGAAAACATTCAAAGTTGAAGTTTTAAAAAAATTCATCGGCAAAGTTAATTTCAACTCATTCGAACTGCTTGGAGGAGTTACTTCAAACTCCTCCAAACATCTCGAAGGAGTTACTTCAAAATCCTCCGAACATCTCGAAGGATTTACTTCAAACTCCTCTGAAAGTTTTGGAGGAGTTACTTCAAAATCCTTCGAACAACTTAGATAAGTTACTTCAAACTCCTCAAGAAACTCATAGGAGTTACTTTCAACTCTTCTAAGCTGCTTGAAAGAGTTATTTCCAATCGTTTTGTTAAAGAAAATACTCTCGCAAGAGTTAAGAAGAATTCCTTCGATCATATCAAAGGAGTTACTTCTAACTCCTCTTATCTGCTCAGAGGCATTAGTCTTATATCCTCCGAACAAACTTGAAAAAGTTGTTTTAAAATCCTCCGACCTAACCTACCACATTAAATGTCATTTATTAAACTGGGTATATATAAAGTGAAACTAGGTTAATACCATTATCAATAAACACTAGAGAGAAAAAGAGCTAGGCTAAAATACCATTTGAGAAAAATCCCATTCCTTTCCCTGAAATGTGGCAATGATTAACTGGGTAAGTATGTCCTCCCTCTCTCCTTTTCTTAAGATAGGGTTAAGTTTTCCTTTTATTTCCTTATGCACCCTTAGCCCTAGATCAATTTTTTTCCCTTTTTAAAATGCTTCACTTCGTTGTTTCTCATCATCCCTCAACCCATTCATGGATATGGATTGGGAAATGAGCAACCTACAATTGATCCTTTCCCAAAATATTCTCTCACATGTAACTATTGAAACCCCACCATCCAAATTCATCTAGGGTGCAGAGTCTTGACCTAAGTGGACCCTAAACACCCTTCTTGTTTCTCTAGTTTCACCGAAGTATTCCTCACCATGCTTGTGTTTGCAAAAAAAAAAGAAGAAAAAAAATTAAGTCTAGAAACTTGTTTAGTAACTCTTCGAGCATATCGAATAAGTTACTACTAAATTCTCGGATATGATCATAGGAGTTAGTCTTTTCTCCTTCTAACACTTTCAGAGAAATTGGAAGCAACTACTTCGATCATATCAAAGGAGTTGATATTAACTCCTACGATACAATTGGAGGAGTTCTCTACAAGACCTATGAGAACCTAAAGGCTATTTGAGACTCTTATGGATGTTGCTTGAAGAAGTTATTATTAATTCCTTCAATATTCTTGGAGGAGTTACTATAAACTCCTACGATATGCTCAGATGAGTTACTCTTGTTCCCTCCGATTTGTGTTTAAATAATTGTTTTGTTTTTCTCCGATTTCACTTTTTTAGGTTAATGCCCAAGTCTTTTCACCCTCAGAATCTCAATAGGAAATTGATTGTTATTTGACATATACAAGGAACAACATTTATTGAATAGATTTCATTAATTCTTATGATTTATTTAATCATTCAAACTATTTTTTAATAACATGCTCCAAATGTGTCTTGTCTGTAGATTCATACATGTCACCATGAAAGAAAACATCAATGAAGCCAATAGGGGTTGAACCATATGTCATCTCCCAGTAGACAATAGATACGGAAAGTTTTAGGACTATATACAATGATACATCAGGACATCTAGACAAAGAAGGAGAGACTTTGAAATGGGGGGAAGTCTATTACATGTTCAATAAATCAAACTTCTCTATAGAAGAAGAGGACCCAGGTGAACTCCAAGCATTTAAAAACATCATAAAATCAGAAATTCTCAGGGTGGCGACAAATCCAACAGTATTCCCTTGTGCATATTCCATCTCTTGGATTTTGAAGAACAATGACATATATAGTAGGTATATATTTAATGAAATGAAGGAGTCAATAACTTCATTCAAGCCTGGCGATTTAGCCAAGTGTTATCATCTTGAAGCGAGAAACAAAAGACTATATGGTTAGCTCCTTAGTGAGTTGGAGCTCACACCAAATTATTTGTTCCCCACTTGGTATAAATTAGATAAGTAGTTAAAATATCGTCCCAAGAGTTGATATCCCACAACCAATCTAAGAATACCCTACCATTATATGGTAGCCATGCTATGCAAGTTGTATGGGGAACCATATGAAACAAACTTTTCTTTGTCATATATGCCATTAATTTATTTTTGTGAAGATGTAGGGGCCTAATTCAACTAGGAAGACATATTGTTTAAGAATCTTAAAAATGCAATTTCATCTGTTACACAAGCACAACCAGGTAGCTTCCCCAATTTCCATATGTCTTCATACCTTTTATACATAATGTGCATCTCTCACAAATACCTGAACATGGGATGGAGTTGGTTACCTGTTGATGCCTCTATCCATATTTACTTCAAGGTTCTTTGGGAGCACAAATATCAAATAGATTATCAAAGGATCTGTGAAGAAGAAAGGAAGAAGAAGGATGTAGATGATAGATAGGGTGACATGCACCCGATCAACTTGGATTTCCCCGGAGCATCCACCGTAGGTGCAGGAACAGAAAAAACAAGTAGCGGTTTGGGTCTTGGGCCTTGGGAACCTTTTCGGTCGACTGAAATACTGGACCTCCATAGTTTCATGTACGATATAAAAACTGGTTGGATCGTACAAGAAAGTGTTAAAAAAATTCTAGCAACAAAAGGAGCTCCTTTATCAGTAGTAACCCAGGTGCCTGTCACAGGAGATGTCAGGGAAGACCCTATGGAGAAAGATAAGGAAGTATTTTCATTCATGGATGCAAATGTGGATAGTATAAAAAGTTTGTGCTAATAGAATGAGGAAAAGGAAATGAGGATCAAAGAGCTAGAAGAGAGGCTCCAACAAGTTAAGATAGATGAGATAAGTCTTCTCAATTTTAAAGCCAGTGTGGATAAAGGGAGATATGATTTGGAAGGTGGCATCATCGATATGTATGCCAACTTGCATCTCTTCCAAAACGTGGATGCAACAGTTATTGAACAAAAAAATCGAATACAAATGCAACTAACACAATACAACACTATCCAGGAAGGTATAGCAGACATTGATACTTGGATAGCAGAAAATGATGATGTGCCTCCATAGTTATATAGAACATCAAAATCAACAAGGAAGAAATATATGTATGTGCTATACCATTTCCAATAGGTAGGGAAACGAGTAGACAAATAAGTAACCAAATCAATGGGGATTTGTTCAAGAACTTACAAATCTTCTCAAGAGTTAATAAGGAATGGTCAACTCCCAAGGTTAGATGAACTTGGGAAGAATTTAGTCATGGAAGAATTAGTGAATGCAGTTAGGAAAGTACAAGTATAAGGAGACAAATGGTTGAAACATCAACTATGGTCTCAACAGATCTTATTAATTAGCATTTACTACAACCAACGAAGCTCCATAACATGATACAGGCTTACATGAGAAGATAGGAAAAAGAAGTGAGTGCATTGGATGATAGCATTGGCATGATTGAAGAAATGTTTGAGAATCTATCTTATAGGAGGATGGAGTCACTGTACAACTAGTTGGAAGTATGAACAACCTATCTCCGAAGAAAAATTTCATACGAAAAGGAAAAAACATTTTTTCCCTTTCATTTTTTCCTAACCACCTCAAGTTTTGACCTTTCATTTGCCACTTTTCATGAGAGAAGGGAATGTGGATATTTTTTTAATTTCCTCTTCAAGAATAAGGCGAAAAGACAAATAGGATTTACTATTATTTGTATAAAAGAGACTAGAGACTCTCTGAACATGGGACTTTTTTTTGGATTTTCGAGCATTGTATAGACCCAAGAACTGTTTCAAGAAATTATAAAGTGTTAATGAATATTGAGAAGCCCTCATGGCCAATATGTTATAGAAGGTATTCTGTGTAGAAACTAATTGAAGTTTTGAACTACTTCAAGTGAAGGTATTTGTTATTTCTATGGACTATAAGAATGCTTTGTTTGTTTTAGACTAATTCTTATGGAATCTTAATCATTTTTTGCATTTATCAATATTTCTTCGAATATTCCCATGCCTTGATTTTTATGATTTGCTACATTATATGTCATTGTAATTTGGATTAATATGATTATATGCTTATATATGATATTGCTTCCAATCTTTTTCTTTTTACAACTAACTGTATTAAATTTGTTTTAAGTTTTGGTTACATTATAACTCACTGGTTACGTTAGCTTTGCTCCTATATGGGATAGGTTAGCATAAAATAGTGATATATTAGTTGTCTTTACATACATGGTATTCATCTACTTCTCTGCATTGCACCCATCCCCACATCAGTACACTGAACTGTAACCGGTAATAAAATCAAAAGTTAGCAATAATGGTAGCCGAGCCAAATTCTGGATGGGACTCTTAATCCAAACAATGTGTATTCTAATTGGGACTGTATACTAGGGAGTACCTCTTGCTATTTTCGGGTGAATTTGGACCCCTCAACAAAATTGGCACAAGAAGGAGGGTCATATTTTATGGCTTGCGTACATGAACTAAACAATAACTGAAATCAGTCTTCAACGAGTAATGCCAACTCACAACCTAATTCGTTTTCCCGAATCGAGTCTAAACAAGAAGTTATTTATGAAGAATCGAAGAATGATTTCGGAAGTGCTTCTAGGAGTCCTGAAATACATTCTAAAACCTGCTTTCACATACCTCAAGAATAACTTCATGAAACCCATAGAATCACTCGTGCTTACGCAAAATTGCTTGGAAAATTACCTACAACTTCTAAACTCTCTAGGAGAAAAGCAACCTGTGTAAAAATTCCTAACCTAGATCCTAATTTTTACATCGACTTTGTAGATGAACTTATTGAAACTACTTTACAAGAGGTCCTCGTAATCTTAAGCAGAGTTTCACATTTCTTCGTTGAACCTAAAGAAGAAGAATTTGAAGGTGAACAACCATATATTACCATAGAACAAATAATGTGAAAAAATAGGATCGACAGAGAGGTCATACCATGATGGAGATCCCAAGGAGCTCTAAATCTAGCTGGAGAAGTTCATGAAATCCCAAGGAAATTTAATAGACTCTTACTGAAATTTGACCCAGACAAACCCGGGTCCCCAGAATATCATACAAAATAATTTATTTTTGGCTATATGTCTTCTATGGGTTCAAAATGATAGCGTAGTATGTAAGTTATTTCCTTAAACTTTTTCTGGGAAAACCTCTTCTTGGTATTTCATCTTACCCACCGGATCTATTACAGACTTCGATAGTTTCAAAAGGCTCTTTATGAGGAAGTTTGGAGAAAGGAAAACTACAACATCCATACATAATGAACTAGAAGCCATCAAAATGGACAAAAGGGAAAGAGTAAAAGATTTTAACCAAATATTTCTAAATTTCTTGATTAAGTTTCCCCATGAGGTAGCTCCTTCTCAATCATTAACTATTGAATATTATACAGTTTCCTTAACCCCTCCATTGGGATGTTTGTAAAACGATCTAACAAAAACACATTGCTTTTAAACTTTGAGGAAGTTGAAATTATGGAATGAGAATTATTAGCATATGATCAACATCCACATTATGAGGAAACTAAGTCAACTGGGAAGAAACCATTGTTATTAACTAATCCACCCGACAAGGAATCCAAGGATATTGATAATGTGGTTAAAATGGTTAAGAAATTATCGAATGAAGTGGTGGACCTCAAGAAGAATGTTGGCGAAAGATCATCCAAGTTGCAAAATTTATGCCCATCATTTAAGAAACTAGAAAACCCACCACAACCACCACACATGGATTTCAATCTAGATAGTTTCAGTAACGATAGTTTTTTCTCTTATCATCAACAAAATCATCCTGAACGAACATGTCCTCTGTGGGTCAACTCTATTATCCTAGTGATCAATTAGTTACTGGATCAACAGAGTTTAGATGATAAAATTCATACACAATATCCTCATGATACTACTAATAAAAAAACCCTAGAATCAACTATTCCCTTTTGGGGCTAGTGTGTGGAATCTGATCATGAACAAATTGAAGAAATCATTACCGGAGATACACAAGTTGTAAAATTTTCTACACCGAAAGGATATAACTTATGCAACAAAGGTCCACCATTTGACACCCCTTCCTCCAAACAAGAAAACATTCCCCTTAGAAAAATAACACCTCCCCCTATTCTCCAAAAACAAAGCAACACAATTCTATAAAAAACTAACAATAAGACTGGAAAAACTACTGTAGAAAATAAAGATAAACCAAGCACGTATAGCACTGTTGAAAATGATGAAAAGGTGATTCATGAGAAATATGGGCAAGCTAAGAACGATTTGAATTCACATGCCCTAGACTATAGTGTAATCGAATACATGAAGAAAATTAAAGCCAATATTTCCATGTTTGATATTTTTTGTCTACCACAACAACGTGAACTCTTACATGATGTTTTCAAACCCCATCAGACTCAAACAAAAACTATCGCAACTACTGAAATCTTAACTTATGGAAATGATACACCTGAAATCCATAAGGTAGAAATAACATCAACCATAAATGCAACAAAAATAGGTGCTTTTTCAAAATCTCAAGTACCACCTTTTCTTCTTAATAATGAAATTTTTAATTTCAATGTACATAATTGTTTGGCATATTCTAGTGCCTCTTCCAACGTCATGCATTTTTATGTTCGCCAAAAAATAAACTATGTCCCACAAATAAAAAAAATCATGATTATCCAATTAGATAGAATAGATGTTAAAGTAAAATGGGAACTCAGGGATGTGTTAATCGGACTATCATCTGATCCAATGGTTCATCATACTATAGATATAGTTGTAGTAGACATTCCAAAAAGTTATGGTTTTCTCTTGAGAAAAGATTGGTTAGCTAAACTTTAAGGTTATTTCTATACTGATTGGTCTGGGTTAATAGTGAAGCACACAAATAGCGAATCAAATCTGGGTTAATAGCGAAGCGCACAAGAAACACACTATGACAAAATTAGAAGGTAAAAATGAGCCCATTAGCTTTGCTCATTCCATATTGGGAAATTATTTTTTCGAGACTGATTATGGTTGTTACGAAGATCAAACTTCTAAAATACCATATGAACTACAATCAAGCCTTCGCCCATGAGTACATAACGACGCATATCTCATACTTACTAACTTAGGATTTAGTTTGACTAAAAAAACTAACATCACTAATATGTGGACCATGTTCTTTGACTGTTCTAAAACAAAGGATGGAGTCAGCATAGGATGTGTATTGATCGACCCCAACCAAGGAAAAATGCTCATATCATGTCATTTAGAGTTCTAATGCACCAACAACACTGTTGAATATGAAGCCTTAGTGCAAGGCCTAAAAACAACCATTGACTTCAAGGTAAAACATATGAAAGTGTTTGGTGACTCGAAGATCATAGTTCGACAAGTAGGAAATACTATTCATTTCTTGTATTCACATCTGAAATCCTATCAGCAAGAGCTATGTAATCTTCTTTATTCATTTGATGCATTTAATATTAATTCTATACCCCATGATCAAAATGTATATGTTGATATTTTTGTCAATGCAACATCTAGGTTTTCCTCCTGACGATGGTTTTTCGATTGAACTGATGTTTAGGCCATCTATACCTGACAACATCACAAGTTGGAGAGTATTCGACTTTGATTCTTGGATTGTCAACTTCCTTACTAGTTCAGAGACGTTCCAATACTCAGTGATCGATGATTAGCTACATCAACAAGAGTTGCAATCTTATCGAGAAGAAACTAATAAGGTCAAGACAATTTGTGTTCCAAAGAATGTTTTGACTCTTGAAAAGTTATTTGATTTACAGTCTAAGTTCAGGAGGCCAACTAATACAAAGACCAATATATTTATGATGATTCATTTCTTGGTCAACCTGGGAACATCATAATAACCTAAGTGTGTCAACCTAGGTACATGTTGTTCAGATTCCAAAAAAAAAAACATTCACAGAATTATTTAAGAAGTATCGAGATGTTTTTTCCTAGACATATGATGACTTGAATACTTATGATACAAGAATAATACATGTAATTCCCATCAAAGAGGGGATCAAGCCATTTCAGCAGAATCTTAGAAAGATACATCCTACTCTTGAACCTCTTATACAAAAGGAAATCAAGAAGTTATTAGATGCCCGAATAAATTTTAAAGTAAGACATTCAGCTTGGGTATCTAATATGGTGCTCGTAAAGAAAAAGTAGGGAGAAATAAGAATCTGTCTAGATTTCAAAAATCTACATCACACTTTCGGAAAATATAACTATCCAATCCCCCCAATGGAACAAATATTGAAACTTTTCTATGGATCTCAACTATTCTTCCTACTAGATGGATTTTCAAGATACAACCAAGTTCGTGTGGCAGAACCAGATCGATTAAAGACCACTTTTCGAACTAAGTGGGGAACTTATTCTTATAGAACAATGAATTTTGATCTTATGAACATAGGAGATACCTTTCAGAGGAAAATGGAAATTTATTTCAAAGGATTAATTGGTCAAAGCATGGTGGTTTACCTTGATGATGTTACCGTTTACTCAAAATAAGAAAAGACCACCCAAAATATCTCAAGAATATTTTCAAGCATTGTAGAAAATACAGAATTTCACTTAATCCCAATAAAACCATATTCATTTTTTTAGAAGGAATTTTATTGGGACACTTTGTTTCAAAAGAAGGAATTTCGGTGGATCTGGAGAGAACCAAAGCCATTTTATAAATTTCTCCACTGCACAACAAGAGTTCCATGAAATATTTTTTCGGCAGAATCAATTTCGTCCGAAGATTCAATCGAGACTTTGTTGAAATTGTAAAACCTTTACAAAATATGATGAAAAAGGATGTGCAATTAAAATGGAATCCTTTGGAAAAGGAATCATTTGAAAATATTAAAATCGCTATAGACAATGCACCATCTCTTCGTAGTCATGATTTTTCAAAAGATTTCCTGCTATATACATTTCCATCTGAGCATTCACTAGCAACAATACTCATGAAAAAGGATGAACAAGGAGACAAATACCCTATTTCTTTTATAAGCACTAGGTTACAAGGTGTTGAATTGAATTATCCTTCGCTGGAAAAGCAAGCATTTGTTGTCCATAAATAAATCAAGCAATTTAGATCGTATATCTTAAAAAATCACACCAAAGTCATCATCCCACACCCAGAAGTGAGATCCTTATTCGTTCAAAAGGAATTTTGTGAAAGACGAGGAAATTGGATGACAAATCTGCAAGAGTATGACCTCAAATTTAAACCAGCCAATATCGTGAAAGGTAAAGGATTGTGTAAATTAGTGACGCAAGGAGTTGATGTTGAAGAACAAGAGGAGCATGGTTGGAAATATGAACCGATAATGTATATTCAACAAGTTATATATGTTCCATCTATTAAAGTATCATTTTACAATGATCTTAAGTATTATCTACAACATGGCACCACTCCAAACCATCTAAAGGCTAAGAAAAAAAGAGTGTTGAGGTTGAAATATTTGCAGTATCAATTATTACATGGCATCTTGTTTAGAAATAATTACGATGGAGTGTTACTCAGATTCCTTGAAAGACAAGACACTGACAAGGTACTAAAGGATATGCAAGATGGACCAGATGGTGGACATTTCTCAGGAGACACAACATTTCACAAGGTGCTAAGAGAGGGATACTACTGGCCCACCCTCTTCAAGGATGCTCAAGTGTACTCAAGGATTTGCGAAGCATGTCAAAAATCCACAAGGAGGGAACGTAAAGATGCTTTTCGTCTCCAACATGTAGCAATGGAGGAGCCCTTCATGTAGTGGGGCCTAGATATTATTGGTGAGATAAATCCTCATTCATCCAAAAAACATAGGTATATTTTGACCGCATCTGATTATTTCACACGTTGGATCGAAGCAATCCCTTTAGTCAAAGTGTATGAGGAAGTAGTGATAAATTTTCTTGAGAAACACATTATCATGAGGTTTGGTATTCCTAACTATTTAGTATTTGATAATGCTACTTATTTTTCATCTTTGAAATTATCTGAGTATGCATTTGAAGAGGGGATTATTTTAAAGTATTCGACTAACTATTACGCCCAAGGAAATGGCCTGGCAGAATCCACAAACAAAAACATGATATGTATCCTAAAGAGAACCATGGTTGATCACCAGAGAAATTGGCACAATGCATTACAAAATTCTCTTTGGGTGGATCGTGTCACCCCAAAAGCTTCTATCGAAACATCATCCTATTTTCTTGTGTATGGAAAATAAGTTGTGTTACCCTCAAACATTTACCTGCCTTCTCTCCAACTTACACTATAGTCCCAAGGAAAATAATTCCCAATCATCCAAAGTCGTATAAATACCTTGTTGAACCTTGAAATAATATGTGACAAGACCAAAACCAAGTTTTAAGCTCACCAACAAACAATAAAATGTTGGTTTGATAAGAAATATGAGGGTGAGAAAGAATTCCAAGTTGGGGACCTAGTCCTGAAATGAGATAAGCCACATGAAGATAAAGAGAAACATTTGAAATTTCAAAACAATTGGCTTGGCCCTTACCTTAACAAAGAAAATATTAGCCAAGGCACTTTTCGATTACAAAACCTTAAGGGAGAAATAGAATCTCGCCCTATAAATGGAAAAGTCCTAAAACATTATATAAGTTAGGCATTGAGGTTATTGGTCATGTGTACATAAATAAAACTTGTTTATAGTTTTTTTCTTTTTCTTTTGTTTACTTAGTTAGTTTGAGTTTTATTGATCTGTTTGATTACTAGTTTTACCTTGTCCTTCTTGTTGGATGCCCTTGTGATTTTGGAGTTCTCGCAACTAGAAGCAAGTCACATTCTTAAACGTAGCACATTCGGTGCAGAGGGCCTAAACATCTATGTAATATGATGTCAATTCTACTTTTCTCCCCAAACATGAAAACCCTTTGCACACTATCACAAGTTATGATATGATGGAGGAATGTATCTTGTCAATATGAAGAGACACTAGGAAAACAGGGAGAAAAGAGACTAAATTAAACAACATATTTCCATGTTACGAAAGATAAATGAAATGGTCTGGATGAAATTTTTGTAGTTGGTTAGGAATCACGACTCGATAATTTTTCTCATTTATAATCAAGTTAGTATATCTCACCATCACAGGTTTCATCCCTAATGCCTTTAAAGGTTATCTGGACTCCCCCCATCCACCTGTATCTCTAAACAAAAGAGAATCAAATATTATAAAAGGTAAAGGATTGGGGAAAGGCTTTCCATATCACATCGGACATGAAAATCTCTTTGTCGGGGCTATGGATGTTCTCTAGCATTGAAGAAAGGCTTGTGACACCGAGGTGACTCCATCGGGACTATGGACACTCTCTAGTAGTGGAGAAACACCAAAGAAATGCATTATACTTGTATTCTCAACATTCTTGATGTTTTGTTTATACTTTACTGCCTACATCTTCCCTTTAGCCATTCACCATAAAGTTTGATATAAGTTTGAAAGAAATCTGTTAAATTTGAATAGGTCTCACCCCTCTTTGAATCACCTTGGTTTTTTAATATGAAATTCATGGGACCTGTCTTTTCTCCCTTATGATTTTGTGTGATGGAGTTTCTTTCCTAATAAAATTATGAATGGACATCATTTTTCAAAGATCCAAGGCTTCACCCAATGTGTCTCCATTTTTTGTGACTGGCACTACAACCCATCCATTTTACCTTATATTTTGATACTTCCCTAAAAATGGAGCCTCTTTATTTTTTAAGCCAAGAGAAAAATATCATAAGCCCCTTAGTCAATCAAAGGCTTCTCTTGGTAACTCATAATTTACTTGAGAAAATGAGAAAAAATTCAAAGTTGAAGTTTTAAAAAATTTGATCGACAAAGTTAATTTCAACTCCTCCAAACTTCTCGGAGGAGTTACTTCAAACTCCTTCGAAAAGATCAGAGGAATTACTTCAAACTCCTCTGAACAACTCAAAGGAGTTACCTCAAACTCCTCCAAACAACTGTTATGTCCCCACTTTGGGACATCATCACATTATAGGGGGTTATGATGACCAGAGTAGCCAAATGGAGGTTATAGTGAGTACAGGGATTATTGAGAGGTATTATGGGGCCTAACTTGCATCGCTCATCCTATTTCACCATTATGATCCATTCCACACAGGTTGGATTTGGTTCAGTTGCATTCCGACGATTTCCATGATTTTGAGTATTTTGAGCTATAAGTAAATTAAATTCACTGAAGATGTCATTTTGGGCACAATACTTGGAGGAACCTCTCAGTGTAATAGCTCATTGGAATCGGGAGGAGAAAATCTATAGGATAGGATGGTCAGAAGTGATTTTTAGTGGCCAGGGAAGCCACAAGGAGAGATAAGACACTTTTTAGAGGTAAAAAGGTTAATTAATTAATTAAAGTGATTTAATT
>CBVK0100543760.1:0-17351 GCA_900067695.1 Picea abies | reverse complement strand
ATGGCAATGATTCAAAACAAAATCACAAAGTACTCTCAGAATTGTTTACAACTACAATTCAATTACTTCTATTAATCCAACTATCAATTGGAATGAACTCATAATTACATACACATGTATTATTATTCACATAGACTTTTCATAATGCAACAGTTAATAAGATAACAATCAATGTGCCAATACCCATGGCCACATCTACACAATGAATCCATGCATTTACTACATAACACCACATAACTATGTCATGCATTCCACCATGATGATTTGGAAGGTATGGCCAATGACTGAACACATCATCCACACACTTCCTACTGCTTGCCTAACTATTTGGTTACCTTCCGTTTCCACCCAAACACAACACCAAGAATATAATCCTGAAGTTCTATTCAGTGTTAGCAAATAGGTTGCAATCCAAACATCAGATATACAGTAGATACCATTGAGCACTCACATAGTGCTATATCCCTTTCATATCCAACAATATTATGGTCTCACACATGACTAGACATATGAATATTGATTGTTATATCAAGAGTATGTCTCTTGACTTAACCTGGTTATGATCCCATAACCAAACATAACATAATATGCAACAAAAATTTATCTAAATGTATTCTAGCATCAAAAACACCTACATACACTAGGCCTTTGGCCATTACATATCAATTTAAATATTGAAAATTAACCAAGGTAATTCTTAACTCAATCCCCTTCAATATGTATGCATCGACATAAACTAAATGCACACCTCCCTAGTTGTTATCAATCTACTTGCTTCTATTTGACCAATTGATATTTGTAGAGGCTCACAAACTTCCTCCTTCATCATTTTGATTTCCATTCATGCCACCCTCATGGGCCTTCACCTAGATGGAATTCATAAGCAACAGAAACATCCACATCTTTAATCCTTCTATATTAGTTTTCCTGAATACATAATCCATCATTAGTCATACTCAAACATTATTTCATAATAATAGACTATTCTAAGTTCACAAGCATGTTATATGCATATCCAAGCATGTACATATGCAAAATTACACATCCATATGAACCAATCATTTACTGTCAGCATGCTTACTAACGCATATGCATTTTAACTTCATTGTATGCCTCATGCACTCTAGTGCATTTCTGTTTCAATTCACTTATTTATTTATCTATTTCTATTGTAGTTGGTTGACCTTGAATTCCTTCATATCCTTGCTACCTTGCGTGCTCCCATTCTTTTCATCTGCACTATGGTTCCTTGGGTCTAAACAATTTTCCACCCACGTTCCACTTGGCCATTATTTCCCACTTAGTACCATTCTTCAATGGAAATCCATTTTCATTCATTGCCACTTTTCAAGTGAGAGAGCATTCCAATTTATCTGCATTGGCATCCTGCTTCCACTATGAACTCTGATATCAGAATTGGATTTATTTCATTAAGTACTTTTAGACAAGTAGATAAGTCATATCTAACAAATCCTTCCCTGGAACCCCTATGCTTGACACATAGATATTATTCACACAACACCTCTTAAGCTCTTTGTTTTCTTCCACATCAAGCTTGCAACTTTCTACACATCTCTACCTTCAAGGCTATGGAGCCTTACTTTTCCTTTCTATGCCCATTAATGACATTATTCACCTGCTAGCTTCATGTCCCATGTGAGGATTCTTTCTTGTGTAGTACCTGCAATTTATTTTCATTCTAGAGTATCAACATAATAATTATTCTATTATGCTCTTCTCGAATTCTTTATCCACTTTCCATTACTTTCTTTGTATCTCTTTATTACGTCATCCAACTTATGTAAGCAATGTCATGCCTCCATGACCCTAACATATGATCCTATTCTTGAATTGATCTGGTTATACCTCTAATCCTGACAAACCTGCAAGCAATCATCTTGTTAGAACTATACATATCATACAAAAATTGTCAATTAAATTTACAGGTACCCTTTTTGTTTAATTCATGAAGAAAAATTACATTAATCTTCATATTATAACAAATCCCTATTATTTTCCTGTAAATAAGCTTTCCAAGGACTGTACTCTTGTCCCAATCAGATATCAGAGCTGAAAGTTAGGGCTCCCTGAAAAACCACTTTCAGGCCCCTTAGCTGATATAGAAAATTGAGAACTGCAAAGGTGCTTCCTTCAAACCAAGTTCCATGTGACCATGACTTGAAACAGTGGCCTTAATCACCCTTTAGTGCCCCGCTCTGTATTTTTCTACACAGGAGCTTGTGCGAACACCAAGTCCAAGGGTTGGTTTACTTCCAAACCCTTTTAACCTTAGCATGAGACCGATGTTGGGACCAAGTCCTCCAGACTTCAGCCTTCGACTATTTTCCCCTGTCAACTTATGTTTTCCCCCGAAGTTTCATTTCACTGAAGCCTTTAATAACTCCACTAGAAAAATCGGATGGTCAAGATTAAATCTCCTGCCGAATGGACGGTCTTGCCCTCATATAGAGGCTTCAACGAGATCAACATATACGACTTAATCAGGCGTTGAGACAAAGGACACTCAACCAATTCGTAAATTCGACGCTCTGGGGTATTTCCATTCTCGAGTCTTCAACTTCCCTAGAGTGGAAATCCTCTGAAGTACTTACCTTTGCTCCCTCTACTGGATCCAATGGTCATAATAACTCTCGGAGGGTCTTAGGTCAACGGACCTCGTGAATTCACTACTCTGGGAATCCGGGACATTTCAAATATCAAGTCACTCAACTCCTCAAAGTGATATCTATCGAAGTGCTTACACCATCCTTCCACTTCTTGATCTAATGGTTGAGAAAGGTATCGAAGGGATCTTAGATTGACGATCTGCATGCCTTCGTGACTTCGGGCTTCGACACATTTCACTAGTAGAAACCTGGAAACCCCCGGAGTAACAAGTCTCCGGACTATGAGATCTACTACCAGGTGTCTTCTAGAATCAATGATCGATATGTACTCCAGCCTTCGGGCCTTTGGGATTTCTCGACCCAATGCAAACTGTCACATCTTTTTCCTCCGTAGTGCCCAGTCTCCGGACTGCATGATGTGTCGCCACATGGTGAAATACTAGAAGCGGAAACATGTCCCAATGAGGCGGGTGAAACATGTCATGTTCTAAATGACATTTAAATATTCCATAGGTTCAAAACTCAATGACACGTGGAAAACATCCCATGTGTCCATGTCATCTTGGATGACGTCTACGAGCCACGTCACTTCATAATTTCGGGCTTCGAAAGATTTTATGCTTAGATTCCTAAAATCTTTCGAACTCTGAATTTCCAAACTTCTTAACCTTTCTAGGTCCACATCACCTCCAGGTGACTTCATCATGCCCGACCACTTCATCTCTTTGGGCTTCGGAACTTCGAGCTTCGGGAGTTTCCACACTAGCACACTCCAATTCTCCCGAGCTCTGAATTCTCCAACTGACCAATATGTTGACATGTGTCCCCACATGACACGCTTTCCATGTGGCATAAGCCACATCATCAATCAAATTCAGGACTCCAAGCTTCAAAAGTTTCCCGAGTCCAAAACCTACTACCTCCCGAATAGTCGAATGTTGAACTAAAATTGACGGCTCACACTCCTCCCACAACCAATGGCTGCGATTAACATTGGCTTCAGCTTCGAGATTTCTCGCTCCAGACGATCCCCATACTCTTGAATACTTTCTAAATCATATGGTCTTAAACACTCCCTAAATCCATCGCTCCATCTAACGATCAACGACACTTCAGGACTCCAACACTCTGGGACTCCAGGTCATAACAATTCAACAAGGTTTAAAACCCCTTGAGTGAAAACTCCCGAAGTGGTCAACATCGGGTGACCATGATCAATGGAGGAGATCCCTCCATGCCTCCCATAATATCGGATGACTGACATGACTTTGGGAATCCAACCTTCAGTAGTTCAAGCTTTTCATGCCTACCAAGATCGTCAAAGCGGCAAAGTTTCGAAGAATCACCCTTCGTGCTTGGCCTCGATTGATGAATGACGATAAAAAATCTAGATCTAATGACTGGAATTTAACCTTTCCTAAATTCCAGTTTCTCCTCTATGATATGACCCCCACTCTAGATCTCCCTTAATCTCATGGTGGTGATCATTCCTGAATTCAAAAGGGATGGTCACGATCCCATGATCCCTTACAAAGGATATCTGACGCTATGGCTTCTATGAAAACTCTGCAGTGCCATTCCTCCTAAGATTTTCAACTTCCAGGTCATAAAATGATTTCAACCACAAGATTCTGACCAGGAGACCCGGCCCATACTAGCCCGGTGTTTCAACTAGAAGCTTTGATACCAAATTGTGACATACCCAACCACCCACAGGCTGGGCTATGCCACTTAAATAGCCTGCAACACACCCAGCCACCAACAGGTGGGGCATGTTGCAGTCCCAAGACTCAGTTCTCTAATCTTATCTTGAAAACAAAGGACTTCTCAACAATGTTAGAAGCATGCACACCACGTGCATACGACAAGATCCATGCCACAACATAAAAGAGATAAACAATGTGCCATGCACAACAAATAATCAACACACAGGAACATTAAAAATACATATATCAAAGATAATTAAATATAGAGCGGAAATAAACATCACACAAAAAACACGGAGAAAACTTATCTTTACAAGTAAACGTTCACCAACTGGCTGCAGACCAAGGACGTTCCTCCCAACCATAGACATTGTTGTTCATTTACTCTCAACATTAGGTCACCACTGAGCGAGGGCTATCATTCCACAAGGACGGGTCCTAGGCCAAGTATAAACACACATCAGTTGGCTAAGTATCTCTCAGGTTTCCCAACCTCACACCAAATCCTGATTTCCATCTCTCTTTCCCCCTCAGCCTGCACAACACCAAGAAATGAAAACCTTTCTCTTCCATGCAGTTCCTAAGGTTGTTCCATTTCTCTCCAGGGCTCTAGTGCTACTGGTCAGGAAATATCGCTACTCGAAACTCCAAGGACTCTCAGTTATGGACGGTTCCATCCAAACTACCATCAATATCATAACTAACAAACCTCTCAGCACTCAATCTATCATAGGCCTTTCAACACTCACAACAATCCAAGTACACCAACTCTCTTCTACCCAGCCTACACAACCCTAAGAGAATGGAACCCCTTCTTTTCCAAGCAGTTCCTCATGTTATCCATATCCTTCCAAGGCTCTAATGCTTTTGGTTAATAATCTCCCTGCTGGGACTCTCAGGACTTGCAGCTGTGGACAGTTCTATCCAAACTGCCATGAAGCTCATGCACACATTAATCAATTTCCTCCTGGAATGATCAATAATTATTACAACCATTCATCAATGACTCTCCTCTTCCTTCCATTCATTTTCATGCTCATCCCAATAGTATACAAACTAGCAACAGTTAGTGAAGAGGAAAGAAGAACAAGGGAACAAAATGAACCAGGGGAAGAAGAAGAAGAAGAAGAAGAAGAACCCAAAACATCCCCCAAGGGATGTTTAAATCACATGAAGACAAGAGCCACATGCCTCCCTCCCAAGAAGCTCATGTAACCCCTTTTATCCATAAAATCAATTATGGGTAAAATAAAATAATAATAAAAAGAGACTTAGCCCCTCAAGCCCCCTCTAATCAATTATGGGTAAAATAAAATAATAATAAAAAGAGACTTAGCCCCTCAAGCCCCCTCTCTCGTGGAATCATAGCCCCCTATCTCTTTTTTCCTTATCGGTATTGCATCCATCGATGTATTTTTATTAAAGTATATGAAGTATTACATTTCCTAGGAACTCTGGCCCCTTTTTGACTTTATCATCTAACTAACCTATGTCACAATTACCTAATACATTATAGTTCATAAGGGTTAAAAAAGAGATGTTACACCAAATAAACAATAATCTCCCCTTTGGCATTGATGGAAACACTATGATGAAATATTGAAGTCATATCACTCATTCTCCCCCTGTGGCCATCACTCCCCCTGGAGCCATTCCTCCGTGCTCTTTCTCCAAGCATTTACCTTTGCATCTGATAAATCTCCCCCCCTTCGTCATCAATGGAAAAGGTATATTTCCATATGGGGTCGCTCCCCTTGACTGAACTCTTCCTGAAACTGATCTCCCAACCTGAATTGTCCTCTTTATGGTCCTTCCTCGTGTAAATATAAGACATATAAGATAAGCATCCAAAAGAATTCATTTTGGAGTAGAAATTACTTGAGTCTCTAGCGAAGATACTCAAAGGCTTCCCTTGGAAGTAGTTTTGTAAATATGTCTACCACTTGTTCTTTTGTGGCCACATATTCAACTCTGATGTTCTTCTCTGCAACTTGTTCTCGTAGAAAGTGATACTTTATTGAATGTGTTTTGTCTTGGAGTGCATCACTGGGTTGTTTGAAATACTAATGGCACTTGTATTATCACAATATATTGGAATGGGCTCATCATACTCAGCCTATATCTGTCAAAGTTTGTTTCATCCATAGAACCTGAGTACAACATCCTTCTACTACAATATAATCTTCTTCAGTTGTAGAAAAAAATATTGATGATTGTTTCTTTCTTAGCCAAGATACTAAACACTCACCCAAGTAGAACATTGCTCCACTGGTGCTTCGTCAGTCATCAATGCATCCTGCCCAATCTCCATCTATGTAGGAAATAAGTGATATATCATTTCCTTTTGGATACCATAATCCAAACTATTGTGTTCCTTTGAGATATCTGAAAATCCTTTTCACTGCTAATACATGTGGTTCCTTTGGTGCTGCTTGAAATCGTGCCACTTTTCCAACTTCCTGCATTACATCCAGTCTGGATGTTGTCACATATAGTAAGATATCAATCATTGACTTGTATTTCCTCTGGTCTGTAGACTTTGAATCATCATCTTTTCTCAAATTTCAACTGGTTTGTAATCTTTCATTTCGAACCTCTTTAGCATTTCTCTGATATACTTAGTTTGAGAAATAAAAATTCCTTGGTTTATTTAACGTATATGAAGACACATAAATAAGGATAGTTCTCTGAGTAATGACATTTCAAATTCATTCTCCATATCCTTTGAAAATTTCTATCTTAAGCTGTCATCAATACTTCCAAAAGTAGTATCATCAACATAAAATTCAATTAATAAAATACTATCTTGAGTTACCTTGATGTAGAGGTTGTTGTCAACACTTCCTTTTCTGAACCCTGTATGTTGTAGATATTTATCCAGTCTAGAGTACCATGCTCTAGGAGCCTGTTTTAGACCATACATGGCATTCTTCAATTTTCACATATAATCTATGTTCTCTGACAACTTAAATCCTTTTAGTTGTTCAATGTAGACTTCTTCTTCAAGTTCCCCATTAAAAAAAATTGATTTCACGTCCATCTGATACACTTTAATATTCTTGAAGCATGCATAAGCTAAGAGCAATCAGATTGCTTCCATTCTGGAAACTAGGGAAAATGTCTCTTCAAAGTCGATTCCTTCAACCTATGTGTATCCTTTACATACGAATCTAGCGTTGTTCCTTGTAACATGTCCATCTTCATTCAATTTATTTTTGAAAACCCACTTTGCGCCAATCACATTCTTATTCTTTCGTCTTAGAACCAATTCTCAATTGTCATTCTTCTATATTTTATCCAATTCTTCATCCATGGCCTTTTTCCATAATTCATCCATGCTATTCTCTTCAAAGTTGTTTGGTTCAATCGTAGATAAGAATGCTAGGTGCATTTGTTCTGGTGAACAGTTTCTTCTTCTATTCTCAACTCTTGCATATTTGTTTTCGTTAATCTGATCTAAATGATGATTCTTTTATACTCGTTTTCTAGGTGTCTATGCAGGCACTTGCTGAACTTGCTCTTCTACTTCTCTCTGATCTTCTTCATATTCCTCTTCTACTTCTTATTCATCTTTTGCTTCTTCTTCGTAAAGCTGTTCCACTGATTCATTTTCTTCTTCCTTTGATTTTCGTCCACCTGTTTCATTAATTGTTACATTAATTCTTTCCACAACTTTGTTCAATTTCAGATTGTAACATTTGTATGCTTTCCTTGTACTTGAGTAACCAACAAGTACTCATTTTTCCACACGAGAGTCAAACTTTCCCATTCTTCCATCTTCTCTTTTGATGTAGCATTTGCTTCCAGATATTGTGAAGTGCTTCACATTTGTTGGTCTTCCTTTCTATAGCTCGTAGGGAGTTTTTTCATTGTTGTTTCTGATCATTAATCTATTTTGAATGTGAATTGTTGTATGCACTGCATTTGTTCAAAAAAATCTATCAATTTGGAATCCATTAGCATTATTCAATCCATTTCCTGTGTAATTAACATCCATAATGTTCCTTTGTCTCTGAACCACTCTATGAACCAATCTATGAATCCATTGTCTCATCCACTGTCATATATCTGTCCAAACCTACTAAGTGTTCTTACAAATCCATCTCTATCCATACTGTCCAAGACTCTACTACACAACTGTCCATAATACTGACCCATTTATTACTATACTATCATGTAGTCTTCACTACTACAACTATCAAATTGTACTTCTTCTAACTGACTTCTCTGTATCTGTCTACCCAAACACTGAAAGCTGCTCAAAGGATGGTTCTTTGGTCTATCACAAATATCTCATAGACTCCCCCTGTCTAATATTCATGTTACCTAGGAGTCTCTAAGTCGAATGGCTTAGAACAATTCCTGCTCTGATGCGTATTCATCATCATCTTCATTGGTAGATTCATCATCTCTCAGAGCTCTGAATTCTTTCTTTCTTTCTGTGGATTCATCTTTCATTACAATGCCTAGAAGTACAATCTCTTGAACAAATTCCTTATTTACTTGTCCTTCTTTTCTTTCAACTATTTTCCAAACCTTTCTATATCTAACATCTTTCTTTTTCTCTATAGAATTTTCTTCATCTCATTTTATTTCCAATCTTGCAATCTATGGGACCTGGTCTTTGTTCACTTTTTCTTCATGTTTTCTTATCCATACTTTCTTATATCTGATATCAGTGTTCTCTTTCATGTAAGTATCAATCATGCTTCTACAATCACTAGCTATGTGTCCATAGTTATGAAATTTATAACATTCAATGTTACATGGGGCCACATAGGCATATCTTGCTTGATTATTTCTTTTATAATCCCTGCAATCTGCAACCTTATGTCCAAAATTAATACAATAAAAACAATGACCATAAAACAAATTTGCATGCCTGGGAGTGAATGATCTTTTTTTTGGTGTAGTCCTTCTGAATTTTTTCTTTGACTGATCATGATTATGATTGAATCTTCTTTGTGGCTTGAACATGGATGGTTTTCTTGAAGATGTATCTTCAATAGTTTTCTTAGATTATGTTTGACCATGATTCCTTCCTTTGAGTACTTTTTCATAACTCTTTCTATTTTCTTCATTCTTCTTTTCTAGAAACCTAGAGTACTTCTCTTCATTCTCTATGACTGATGTGGATGTTTTTGTCTCTTCAACGTTCTTGTTGAGCTTGACAATTTTACTTCTCAATGTGACAACTTCTTCTTCAAGATTCTCAACCTCTTCTTCTTTCTTCATTATCTGAGACTTCATGACTTCTTCTGTTCTTTTCGCTTCTTCAAGATGGATTTTTAATGTGATTATTTCTTCTTCAAGTCCTTTCTCTTCTTGAGCAAACTCTGCCTCAAGAAGGTTTAGATCGTTAGTTCTTTCTTTAAGATGATCTGTCAATATCTGCTCTTTCATTTCTTCTTCTTCCTTCTATGCTACTACATTGGCTTCCAAATACTTCTTTTTATATTCAAGATTTTCTTCGATCTTTCTGGCTTTTTCTAGTTGATTTCTTAAGTTCTTGGTGACCTGTTGGGATTATTCAAAAATGTGAACACTTTCTTTTTGTTTCATCAATTATTCCTTGAGTGACTTGTTTTCTTCTCTTTCTTTTCTTAGTTCATCTCAAGAACTAATCAATTCTACTTCATAATTGTCTTATTTTTCAATTAGTTTTTGTCTCATTTCCTTCATGGCATTATGTTTCAAGATATTTGATTTTTTCACAATTAAAGAAAAACAACATACCTTTTTTGATTATGTACTCTTCGTCTTCTGAATATGTTTGACATGGTGAACATATTTCTTCTTGATCTGTACCTACATCTTCTTTGGTATTTTCTGAATCTACGATGGGTGAAAAATATATGTCATGTAACTTATCCCAAAGTTATTTGGCTAATGAACATTTACCAACATTTTCTCTTATCGGATTAGGTAATCCTTCCCAGATGAAATCCATTGTTATTTTGTTATTCTTCTTCAATTCCTTCTTGGCTGCTGTCTTTTCCCTTTTTGAACTATCATATCCTGTAACGACTGATAACCAAATATAATGCCCCTGTGCCTGTAAAAATACTTTCATACTTCTTCTCCATATCTCATACTTTAACCCATTCTGACCATTAAACAATGGTACTCCATTCTCAGAATAATCCATGATCTCCTTCTAGTGGTTAAACTGATTTATGAAGAACCTGCTCTAATACCAATTGTTGGATTACTGAAAGGGGGGGTGAATCAATAATAGAACAATATAATCCTTTTTAACCATAAAATGTAAGTGTTATATCAATGTAGCATTATTTCTCAGAATAATCCATGATCTCCTTCTAGTGGTTAAACTGATTTATGAAGAACCTGCTCTAATACCAATTGTTGGATTACTGAAAGGGGGGGTGAATCAATAATAGAACAATATAATCCTTTTTAACCATAAAATGTAAGTGTTATATCAATGTAGCATTATCATCCAATAGTTTCAGAGTAAATAGACAATGAAAAAATGAGCAGTCATACACATACACAATACACCAATGTTTTTACGTGGAAACTCAAAGTGGGAGAAAAGCACATAATGCTTTTTATTATATTTTTTTAATAATTACATTCATTGAAAGCACCAGCTTATTTTGTTTTCTAGCTGCAACTGGAAGGAGGATCCAACCCCCTAGTTTCTCAAGCTATAATCTGAGGGAAGCTCCAACTCCCCAATTTTCTAGCTACAACTAGAAGGAGGCTACAACCCCTATATTCTCCAGCTACAACCGGAAGATGACTAAAACCATTTGTCCTTGCCCCATCCAACCACCCTGAAATATAAGTAGAATGATGGAACAACTGTCACATTATCATTGTGAGATATACTATTGTAAACATGTACCAATAAACCTGCACCAAACAACCTATAACAACTTGTACCAAATAACCTATAATCAACCTATACCATAAACAAGTGCATAAACCATGAACCAACCTGTACCTCAACCTGTACCATCAATGAGTGCATAAACCATGCACCAAATATGTACCAATCATGCATCAAATACACATAAACTATGACTCACCAAGATGTACCAACATCATCAACTATACACCTCATGTATGTGCCATCTCATCAACTACTTGTCTCAACCATGCACCCAACATGTACCTCAACAAAATCCCTCATCAATTTCATCATCCAAATCTGATTTGTAACTCTGTAATAGACCTGGTGTATATGATCACATACCTGCAAACCTTCCTTAACTATAACAACAAGAGGCTATCATTTTCATCAAACTTCACTTTAGTCTCACATGACTAATTTTAGATTAGTCAACAACCCTAACTTGAAATAATCATAATTGTGTATATGTAATGAATAAAGATATGAAAATAGTACACAATATTCTTTAGTGTCTTTTATGCAATTCCTCTAGGTTTCACTTCTTGGAGCCTCTCATAAAGGAGTTATAGAAAAAATGGCATACCTTATTGAATTATGGCTTATTCTAGAGAGAGAACTTGTAGAGAGTTCCCCGCACAGAATATTTTTTTTATGGATCTAAAAATGGTACACATAATACTACAGATTGTACTTTAACCAATACATTTGGTCTTACTGAATTTGGATCTGTTATGAACAAGTTATGACGTTTTTACCTGAAACTTCTGTTTTAGACTAGTTTCAAGACTAACCACAAACCCTATTTTCCCCGAAGTGTAACTCCAAAAATACAACGACCCACAAGATGAAATTTCTATCACATCTACTTGTATATGTTTCCTCAATAGCATCGATATTTCGCAGTCTGAATTATTCTAGAAAAAAAATGGTCAGCACTGATATGTTATTGATCTATAGACAACTATTTTTCATTTCAAAAAATGGTCTAGGTCGGGAAGCTCCTTTCCAGTCCAGAAAGTGGTCCGAGATTTTTGATTGATAGTTATTTTCTAGTTTGGAAAATGGTCTAGATCAGACAGTCAATTTTGTAATGAAAATGGTCTGATATATTGTTGATGTACCATAGACGACGATTCCCCTTGTGTCCAGTGTGGGGGAATGGTCTAGGAAAATCATTCGTCTTGGAAATCACTTTGAGTAGTGGTCAAGTAGAATGGTTTGCCTCGTCAGGAAACCATTATTTTGAAGTTCACAACTGTCAACAGTTTCGAAGAATGGTTCATTTAGAGGTTGGTGTAGGACAACCATTTCCATAGGAAATGGTATGGAGAGTCATTCCCCAGGGTAGAGTCATTCTCTCTAGGTTGTGCTATGATTAGTGCCGAAGGAATGGCCCATTTACGTGAATAGTCCAGGTTCAAAAATCAGGGACAGACATTCCCTAGGTAGGACTCATTCTCTCCAGGTTGCACTATGATTACTGCCATAGGAATGGCCCACTTAGGTGAATGGTCCAGACTCAAAAAAAAATTACATTTATTCTTCTATGCTTGGGAAGAATAGTCCAGATAGGCCATGGATGATGTTTTACTTTCTAAGGGTAGATGCTCTTCTAGATCTCACAGATGTGAATGAAAGAATGGCCCATATGACTTAGTTTGTATCATGATATTGTTTATGTAGGATGATATCATATAACATGATTGTTGTGGAGACTGTATGTCTATGGAAAGTAGTTGTATTCTACTGTGGTGGATGTGATCTACTAGTAGTGATTCTGTGTCACTGGTTAGTAAACTTGTGTGCTACTAGGAGTGTTTGTGTACCACTAGATAGTAGTTGTATACTACTATGGATAGACATAGTTTTTCTCTATTTGATGGAATTATAGAAGAAATATGATACTATCTGAGTGCCATGGAGACTACCACTAGTGTTGGAGTTGATTTCCAGCTAGATGGATAGTCAGTGTGTTGGTGGACAGACATTCTCCAGGCGAAGAATGTTCCAAACAGAATAGATTGTTGGTGGACATGCATTCTCTCTGTGGATAATGTTCTAGGTTGACAGTTTGTTGGTGTATCATGTACTAGTATTTTCCTAATGCACATATTGTAGCCCAATTAGAAAAATGGTTCAGGACCAATATTTTCTAAGTCATATAGGTAGAGATGGATCTCTATGGTACATATGACCTGATTTGAATGTAGTCCATGACTAAAATTCCTATAGGAATGGTCTCTATAGCCCGTGGCATGGCTTTTAGAATCTGTTGGGATAATCATTCTTCTAGGATGTATGTCCAGATTAGAAGAAGTGAGATCGGAACAGCTAGATGGATAGTCAGTGTGTTGGTGGACAGACATTCTCCAGGCGAAGAATGTTCCAAACAGAATAGATTGTTGGTGGACATGCATTCTCTCTGTGGATAATGTTCTAGGTTGACAGTTTGTTGGTGTATCATGTACTAGTATTTTCCTAATGCACATATTGTAGCCCAATTAGAAAAATGGTTCAGGACCAATATTTTCTAAGTCATATAGGTAGAGATGGATCTCTATGGTACATATGACCTGATTTGAATGTAGTCCATGACTAAAATTCCTATAGGAATGGTCTCTATAGCCCGTGGCATGGCTTTTAGAATCTGTTGGGATAATCATTCTTCTAGGATGTATGTCCAGATTAGAAGAATGATCCTTATATCACTCTATCGAGTGAGTGACTTATTCAACATTATGCTCGATTACTTAGATGGAGTATGAATTTGAGAGATGATGCAGTTGATTCTATCATATGATACTAATAGTGATAATGTTGCTCGTGATTTTATCTACGTGATCATAAGATAACATGTGTGGCTATGATGATGCTACTAGTTTAATGCTCTATTTTTTCTCAAGACCTACCTCCCTAGCTAGGATGGAGTGTTGATATTATGGTAGCTACTAGAGGTATTAACCTCCACATGTAACCTTTGACAAGACTATAATATTCTAGGAAGCAATAGAAACCCTAAAATGTTGGATAATAACCCTAGAAGACAATTTGGCTCAAGAGAATATTTAATATTGAGTTATTAGCCTCCAAAAAGAGAAGTCGGCCTAGTCAAGTGAGATAGAGAAGTTTAAATACAGGGTGCTAGATCTCATTTGACACTCACTCACTCATGACTGCACAAGACTAGTGGTGCGCAAGTTTAGAGAGGGATTGTAGCTACAATTACTGCAACTAGAATTTTGGCTTTTGGTTGGACTTGGTCTCTTGGTTATGGTTTGAACTTTTTTCTTGGTTTCTAGTATTCTTACTCAGTGTGTTACCCTGGGAGAAAGGTGTGCTAGCCTTGTTTGGCTATTGGTTTGCTACAACCTTATTCTATCTATCAAGTTTAAGGTTCTCAAGGGTGGCCTTTGTGCCTATGGTTGGGTGAAAATATTCTATAGTGTCTATGGAAAAACAAGCACATCTCTTTAATTTCTAACAGTTAAGTCTATAAAATGTAAAATATATTTCAATGGTCAAATGTCCTAGAGAGGCATAGATATATCGATTTCTATTAGGATAAAATATTTAAAATGATAAATTTATAGGAATTTTTGACATCAAAAATTGATTATTACCATTAATATTGAAGATCAATATCATACTTTGCACCCAAAAGTAGTAGTGGAAGGTTGTATACTTTGGAATTTGCATGCACTCCATGTGTTCGCTTGCAAGCATGATAGGCTTTGAGCAATTACATCTGAGGGAATATTGGAAAAAGGAAGCAAGAAAAAATATATGCATAAGGGAGATTTATAACAGAGTTAATATATTAGACCCCCTTAGCATCCCCTCTCATGTGTGTATAGTCCCCTCTTTACCTTTTTTTAAACCTATTTGATGGTTTAACAATATATTATATTTCATCTTTATGCACTTTTTCAAACAAAATATTGAGTGTAACATGGCCATCTCAAATCACGTAGTCACTATGAAACATATAAAAACATCATATAATAAACCACTTAACACAACTATACACATTCTCTATTCAGGACTTTCAGTAGAGCTCAAAACTAGGAATATATACAAGGAATTTCACATAATTTACACCAATGGGTCATTAAACTTAAAATTAGCCCATGAGGCCTAGTACCCATTAAAAAACATGTAGACATTATATATCATAAGGATGAATATTTGGGGTATCATAATCTACTTGCATTTTTCTTCTTTGACACCTCAACAAGGATCTTCTAGTATTAATGTGGCTCCAACCTTGTAGGCTTGTTATCTTATCCTTGGGCATTTCAAAAGGCCTAGTCCACTCTTACTTTGGATGATTCAACCCTACAATGTTAAGAATGATTTCAACATAGGTAGGGAAATAGAGGTATCCAACACTTCTAAGGGAAATTGCGTCTCCATTCATTGCATATTTTTATATCATTATGTGTGGTAGATTCAATGTTTTCTTATGTTGTATTGAAGATCAATGGAAGTATGTTATGCAAAATGATTGAACTTTTTGTGGAAGACTGTTTAAGAGGTGAAATATTCTCTTAGGGACCTATTACAACTCTCATATGTAGCTCAAAAAACTTTAGCACCTATAGTAGGTGCTAATGTGACTCAATTCTTTTATTTGTCCTCTTTTTTCATTTCCAACACTTAATTTAAATAGTTTACTAAAAGAAATGGATAGTTAACACTAGATTAACTTGCATTTCCTTTGTTAATTCGTTCCTCCACTCCACCATATTTGTGTTCTTTATAGAGACACCATATTAAAGAAGAATAAATTGAAGGTGGAGGAATGTTCTTGCATTTAGTTTTTTTGTTTGTTTTTCTTTTTTAATGTTGGACCTATGTTTTACACACTTTAATTTCCGTTGTCTTTCTTCTTATGAGCTCTGATTCATTGTTTGAACTGACCATCTAATGAGTGCGCACTCTTTCTTCTGTTATTATCTTTTTATATATTGCCAATCAAATGACCCAACGGTATTCTCTACCACTGTAACATGTTTTCTGATAAAATGAGAAGCAAAGAAGATAATACAGAGAAGACAAAAATTGGGAAAAACAAAAAGTGAGCAGAGAATTTAGTATTGAGTATATATCTTAGCTAAATAGGCTCGAGAAAATAGGGAAACAAAACAATAGATCCTAGCTAACTTGCACAAATGGCTAGGATAATTGGTAGTGTACAGTCACAGTGTACAGTCGCATACTGTTGAGGTTACAGATATATTTAACAATCCCTCTTAAACTCAACAATTACAAACATCAGCACTGATAATGCCCAAGTGTTGTCTCTGAAAATAAAAAACGGATTTTCCGAGTGGCTTTGTAAAAATATCTGTGAGTTGATCTCAAGATCCACAAAATTGAAGTGTTATGTCACCATTATTGACTACCTTGCGTATGAAGTGAAAACGAGTGTCAATATGCTTGATTTTCTTGTGAAACACATGATTTTTGGATAGAGCAATTGGTGAGGTGTTTTCACAGAAGATAGGAGTTGGCTCCTTTTCTATATGTGACATATAATTCAATGTTCTTCTTAGCCACACAACTTGACAGTAAGTTGAGGTAGCAGCGACATACTCTGCCTCTGTAGAAGATATTGATACAATGGGTTGCTTCTTTGATTCCCATGAAATCTGGTTTGTGCCCATGTGAAAAACATGTCCTTAGGTGATTTTCCTGTCATCTAGGCTTCCTGCAAAATCACTGTCCGTGTAACCAGAGAGATGATTATCATCAGACTGGGTGTACCATAAGCCAAAATTGAGAGTGCCTACAACATATCTCATAATCCTTTTCTCCATCTTCTAGTGAAAATCTTTGCCAGGGGATTCCATGAACCTGGAAACAAGGTTGGTTGGATACATAATATCAGGCCTAGTTGCTGTAAGATACAACAAACAACCTACTAAAATTTTGTACAGGGTAGGTTCCACTGTAGGGCCTTCATATTTCTTGCTCAATTTTGTGCCTAGGGGTATAGGATTTTATGCCGGATTGCAATATTCCATGAGGAATCTTTTGATGATGTCTGATGCATACTTTTGCTGACAAACAAAAATGCCTTTGGTTAATTGGTCAACCTCAATCCCCAAGAAATATTTCATGATGCCAAGATCTATC
>CBVK0100543759.1:0-17353 GCA_900067695.1 Picea abies | reverse complement strand
TCTTCACTTCTGCTCGATCTCGGGGCTTTCCATCAATCATTCAAAGTCTTATGCTCATTACTGGGGGCTCTCGGCTTTTGAACTTCTCCGATTCAAGGACCACTTCACCTTCACCTTTATTGACTTAAAGGAGGGCTTCAGATATCTTGGATACCAGTTGAAGATGGGTGCTACTCTCCCCGGTGACTGGCGCTGTCTTGTGGCAATTTTTGAAAAGAAAATTGATTTCTGGTGTAACAAGTGGCTGTCCATGGGGGGTAGATTTATCTTGATTAAAGCAGTGCTTGAAAGCCTTGCTGTGTTTTGGATGACCCTGGAGCGGATCCCAAACAAGATCACTTCTCTTCTTTGTAGATTAGCCTTTAATTTTTTGTGGAATGGACGGGCTGGTAAACGCCGTATACACCTCTGCAGCTGGGAGACTCTATCAAAACCTCGTAGAGCAGGGGGTTGGGGTCTAAAAAACCTCCTCACATTCAACACTGTTCTCCTGGCAAGCTCATTTTGGAGAGCAGTCACTCAAGGAAGTATCTGGCACCGAATTATAGTTGATAAATACTTGGGATCTCAGCCTCTCTGTAACTGGATTCGAAGGACCACCTTTCAGACCAAGAGGGCTTCTCCATTCTGGAAAGGCCTGGTCGCCTCCACTCCTGTGATACTTCACTGGCTTCGTTGGAAGCCCGGCTCTGGCAAGGAGATTAAAATCGGAAAGGATATGATTCTCGGGCTGGAGGAGAGCTCTCTCCTCTCTCCTTCTTTGTGCGCCCATCTTCGCTCCCTTAACATCTTGACTCTCGCACAGGCCAGACTCATGAATGTTGCACACGCTCTGCCGGATCAATGGTTGGGATGCCGCGACCTGGCCCTTGGTGGACTGTGGGCGGCTGAGTGGACTTGTTTTATTGCAGCTATCAGAGGCGCCGACATCTCACTTACAGTTGATCCGGACTCGTTGCTGTGGGCTGGAGGGGATGCCACGGGCACCCTCACAATTAAAAACTTGTATGCGGCCCTTCAATTTCAGAGCTTCCTCAACATCGATTCTTCCTGGTTCTTCCAGCTCTGGAAATGGGCCATTCCGCTTAAAATTAAGCTTTTTCTCTGGCTCGTGGGGAAAGGTAAGATTATCACATGGGAAATGCTACGCCGGCGCGGTTGGGAGGGGCCCGACATCTGCTTACTCTGCCGTAGCTCATGTGAAGACGTCCAACATCTTTTGATTCATTGTGATTTTGTGAGGGGGGTCTGGTCACGACTCCTAAAACATCTCTCTCTTCCTTACACCTAGAGCAGAGACACCATCTCAGATTGCTTTCAATTGTGGAACACTCAAAAATCTCCTCCAGTCTGCCTGGCCGCACTCGTTTGCTGACATCTTTGGTTAGAGCGGAACAGAGTGACCTTTGAGGACCAACCACCAAATCTGTTAAACGTTGTTCACAGAGTTTTGCTTTCTTTTCACTGGAAACAAGCTCCGGACATTACTCATATCCACAAAGTTGTCGATTTCAAGCTGCCAGAGGGTTATACTCTAGCTTGCTTTGACGGTGCAGCGCAATCTGGATGCTGCGGAGCTGGAGGATTTTTCAAATCCCACCATTCAAGGATCACAAAGTGGTATTTTAGTTGCGATGTGGGTACGAATACTAAAGCGGAGCTCTTGGGGCTATGGACCACCCTCTTTTTAGCTTCTTCGTGGTCTATTAAACACTTACTCGTTCTGGGAGATTCGACAGTTGTTATCGATTGGATCAACCAAAAATCCAATCTCCGCTCTGTCCACATTGAATGCTGGAAACTAAAAACGCTGGAGCTGTCAAAACTCTTCGCCGAAATCAAATTTCATCACTTTCCGAGAGCCCACAACGGCGAGGCGGACGCTCTCTCTAAGAGAGCACTAAAGGATGTGGCAGGGAGACTCTCCATTTTTCATTGTGACAATGGAGTTGACAGTTCTACGACCCATCTTAGCATATTTTGAACGTGGTTGGCAGACTATTTTGTTTTGGTATGTCTTTTGGACCGTCCATTGTATGGACTGCTGCCGTTATCCTCACATTCGTGATGGCTGTGTGATTTTGTATTGATCCACTATGCCCTTATTCTCACTTTTGTGATGGCTGTGCATTTATATTGATCCACTGACCTGAGAATTTGTTTTTCTTAGTCAACTGGTGTCCCTTTGTAAATGAGTTTATACACTATATAAATTCGAGAAAACTTTTTCCTGAAAAAAAAAAGTAATTGTTTTAAGTAACATGGTGTATCCATCATAGTCTTCAAATAACTAAGAACACGGATTTTCTCCTTTAATATTACATGTTTAAATGTAAAGAGGAGTAAAACATATATATACCTATGTAGACAAATAATTAAATCATTACACATTATTTTATAAAAAAAAAAATCTCACATATTTAACTAAATAATAATCTTATATTATATTATTATTAACTTACGTTTATCTTAAATCATATTATTATTATTTTTTCTTCAATTAGGTTCCCTTGGCTTAAACCGAGTTATGTTTAAGCAAGTTGGTAAATCTCAAATGGTATCCTCTGTTACCAAAATCATCATCTCTTACAAAGGTCGCGGTTAAATTATAAATGTTTGGATAAAATTGGAACCCTAAATAAGAGGACCAAATCCCCCTAAACAATAATATAATAAATTAAAACACAAGATCTAAAATTTTATTATTGATATATATTAAGTGATTTTTATACTTCTACACAATTTTCTCAACCTTTATAAAACCCGAAAATTAAACTTGCTAAATACCTATCGATTAGAGTAAAAATGGGCTATATACACATTTTAACCCAAAAAACTAACCTTGATGTAACATACCTCCTCTCAATTATGGTAAAAAAATGAGATATATACTTCGAACACTTTAAAGACGTGAGATTCTTTGTCTTCATATGAAGGAGAAGACAAACAAACCCAACAAAACCTATCCACTAGGAATTAAATATGACAACCACAATATAGAAGAAGCAAATTCAACATCTTTTATGAAGATCCAACATCCACATGATACTCTCATGACCACATTTCTCTATCATGCATTTATTATATACAACAAAAACATTAAATAGGGATGCCAAAGACATTTATGACAACATTTTAAAAGATTGCTTGTCCCTCACATGTGATCCCTTAGGGTTGACCGTACTAACGTGCTGGCCATGTGGGGAATATGTTAAAAGTTCTAGAATTTTTTTATGTCTTTGTGGGGACATATAGGGACATATAGTGATCGTTTTTCATAATTAGTAGTTTTGGTATTAATAGCAATTGAACACACAAGATTATATAGTGTAAGAAGGTTTTGGTAATTTCATATTAAAATGGTAATTTAAAAAAATTATTCATCGTGGTTACAATTGGTTGGTTGTTGTTTGGTTGATGTTTATTTTGTGGAATGTATCCCATGAGGTGGTAGTTGTTGAGGTTGTTTTGCATTCATAGTTATGTAGTGTATTTTTTTTTATGTAGTGTAGTGAATACATCACATTCATTCTTTTGATAATGTGGGGTGGATGATATTAGAGTTTGGTGATTCATTTTGTGGTTGTTTATTGGTGGTTCTTGTGGTTTTTGGTGACTATTTGTCATGTGGTTGAGATAGTGGTTGGCTAAGTTTTGTTGTTCATACTAGGGTTGGTTGTTGGTGGTTGCTTTGGTTTTTGATGTTGTTTGGTCTGTGGTTAAGGTGATGATTGGTTGAACTTTGTTGTTTGTTTTGTGGTTGTTTGTTGTTGGTTGTGGTTTTCAATGGCTATCTGACTTGTTGTCTAGGTGGTGGTCGGTCGAGGTAAGCCTGCATTCACCATTTTGTAGTGCATTTAGTAGATTGGTTTCACTCTTATGTAGTGTTGTGTGGGGCATTGTAGTTTGGAAAAGGCTCTTTTGGGTTTTTTGTTTTGTGTCCTACTTCCACTGTTCTCGTGATTATTTGGCATGTGATTCACTGCCTTATTGTGGATGTTTTGGTGCTCTAGTGTTCTGGGTTTTGTGTTTGGCTTCATGTTCTATTGGTATTTGGGTTGTGCTAGTTGTTTTGTTCATGGTTGTATTTGCTTGTAATACCCAAAAATATTTTTGCCTCCTTGTGGCCTACTTCGATTGTTATGGTGATTATTTAACCTATGGTTCATTTACTTTCTAGTGGACATTCCTAGGCTGATTTTTTTTACCGCTATGTTGTTCTAGGTTTTGTGTTTAGCTTCGTGTTCTATTGGTAATTGGGTTGCACTGGTTATTTGGCTCGTGGTTAAAGTGGCTTGTAAAACCCAAAAACACTTTTAGCTCCATTGCAATGGGTTGGTGGTTTGGTAATGAGTGCCTCATGGAATATATGCTAGAAGGTGGTGGTTGGCTAAGGTTATCACGTGCTTACTAGTATATAATGTAATCATTGCTATGTTTTATTTTTATATGGCGTTTCTTTGTAGTGTTGTGTAGGGCATTTGAGTTTGGGGGTGGTTTTTTTGGGTTTGGTGTTTCATGTCTTGCTCCAACTGTTATGGTGATTATTGGGCCTATCATTCTTTTTCCCTACAATGGTTGTTCTGGGGTTTGTTTTTCTAATGCTCTAATGTTCTAGTTTTTCTATTTGGCTTCATGTTCTCTCAGTAATCCATTTGTAGTGGTTGTTTAGCTCATGCTTAGTCTAGCTTATAGCATGCTGGGAGGTGGTAGTTGGCTGAGGTTGTTGTGCATTCACTATTATGCAATGTATTCACTACTTTTCATTCATTTTTTTACGGTGTAGTGAGTTCACCACATTCATTCCTTTGAGGTGTTGCATAGGGCATTTGAGTTTGGTTTTGGTTGTTGTTATTTTCTCCCTGGTTCATATTATAATTGTTTTTTGGTGGTTCATCTAGTTTCTAGTGGTTGTTTACTCGTGGTGCATCTCATGGAATGTATCCCTAGAGGCAATGGTTGTCTAAGGTGAGTGTGCATTTGGTGTTGTGTTGCCTTCATGTTCTTAGTGTTCTGATGGTTGTTTGGCATGTGGTTCATTTGGGATGTGGTGGTTATTGTGTTGTTGGTTTGCCTATTGTTTGGTGTTGTGGTCTTTGTTTTTTCAATCCTTTGGAGCAATTGCATTGTTTGAGATTGATTATTGTGGGCAAGGGGATTTAGTTGTGGAAGAAACTTTGTATTTTGCACTGTTGTGATCTTATTGCTTCAAGTGGTTGTTGTGAATAAATTCCTCTCTATTGCTTCTTGACATTTGTAGATTGTTATTATTCCTTTCCATATATTTGTTCAATGGGTTGATATCCATTTGGTTTCTCAGGTCTAGAAACCTAGTGTTCTTCTCATGAAACTATGGCCTAAAAGTATTGTCTTGTTTGTTTAAAATTAATGAAATGAGATAAAGTAGGAAAATCGTTAGTGTGTTGAAAGTGTTGTTGTTATGTTGGTTGTATTCATGCAGTAATATGTGATTTTGTTTGCTTTGTAGAAATTCTTGCTACAAGAGTATAGTTGTGGAAGTAAGTTGGTGCTTTGTAGTGTTGTCATCTTATTATTTCAAACAAGCATTGTATTTGAGGTAGGCCTTGTTATGTATACATGAAATAGATAACTTAGAATCTGAATTGCCAAACAACAAAAAAAGAGAGTAGAACTTTTGTTTTTTTATGGCCAGTTTGAAATTAGATTTATAGTGTTCTAGTAGGTTGTTGTCAATAATCGATTTAGTGTCTTTTTTTTAATAGTTTGTTTGCAAACTAACACATAGCTTGAAAATATATATTGTTTGCTTTAGAATCTATTAAAATAAATTACACTAGAAAAATTGTTGTTTATGCTTTTGAAAGTGTTGTTGTTGTGCCTCTATTCCCATAATAGCTTGATAATGACTTAGTTTCCTAGGCCTCGAAAGCTAGTGTTGCTTGACTAGTTATGCATATGTTTTATTCTTATTTTGTGGGGATTATATTGAGAAGGGTTTCATTGTGCTTTAGCTATGAAGTGATTTTTTTTTTTATAGTAGTAGATGGATGCTTTTGTTGTCTAGTCTTGTGGGATTTATGCATGATACCTTGTAGTTTGCCTTGTATTAGAGACCAAAAGTTCTTTTTATTTGTATACATGCATAATTACCTTCATAGGGGAAGAAGACAAACTAGTGATACAACAACCACTTAATACTACAAATCTTTTGTGTTGTAGGGAAAGAAAGCTTGGTGTATTATAGGCTAGTACAAAAGTGAAACTACAACCTACAAACTTTCCATGGCTACAAAAGTTCTAACACAACTTGGAAACTTTTTTTTTGTAAGCGAGCAGAAGAAATTCATATTACTAGGAAAAAATTGTACATAGTCTATGTTGTTGACTCGCCACTAGGGAAACTAGACCAATAACAAAAAAGTAGTTGCTTTATCCAAATTGTCTGTGAAGGAGAGTGAGTACATAAACTATGCATAGAGTAAAACTCTGAACTATCTTCAAAATATATTAATTTGGAAGACCATTGTCCTATATCTTGACATCTATATTGAAGAGAGGCTAGAAACATGTTGCCTCTATAATAAAAAAACCAAAATATAGTAAATAATGAATTTAGGAAATTAGTCACGGGGATGATTAGTAGCATCATCAGGAACTTGAGGTTGGTTGTCATGGAGCGTTGAGAAGTCCAATCCTGTCAGTTTCTCAATCAACAATGAGATTTTGTGGTCAACCACCTTAATCTGCAGTTGCACGTTGTCCAGCTAAAATGACATCTCATTGCACACTTCATTTCTCTCCACCAACACCTTTCCCATCATAGATTTCATTTTCATGTATAGGTCCATCGTCTTGTGATATTTTGTTTCCCTGGTTCCGGATGTGCTTGTATCTAGGACCCATGGACAAATATCAACATCCACCTCCTCATCTAGGACAAAGTGCCGCTACAAGCAAACCTTTGCCTCTCCAAGATATTTTCTGCCTTAATTTCTGGAGGTATGTTGGCATGAAATACCTCGGCATATTCCTTTGCCCTTAGTTGCGCCCGTGAAGTAGGAAGCCAACCTCAAAATTTATGAGCTCGGTGGCTGGGAGCACCTCTAGCCATGGAGAGACACTTTAAAGCAAAGAACGAGCACAAGAAAGGAACCAAAGATCTAAGGAAACAACAAAAAAAGCAGTGAGAACCAGGGGATGCACCAGAGATCAAAGAACGTGTAGAGAAAAAGGATGGAAAGCTTCTAAGCATGCATAACAGGCCCATGGAGGAGGTCTGCAATGCCCATGAAGACAAATTGAAACAACCTAGCTCCATATTCCAACCAAGCATGGAGCATTCATTTTTGAAACAGGTGAAAGAAACATCCAAAACCAACATAGTACAAGGTAAGTTACTATCACGAGAGAGGAATAAACTGCCAAACCTTTGACACCTTCCATCCTAAATCACTATATGCTATGTCTACGAGGAAATCCTGTCGAGTGGGGCCTTGAGGGTCGAGTAGAGGACACACACATGACAGCTTGCTACAACTTCCTTCCGCCGTGATTACATCCTTGTCACCCCATCCAAGGGCACAAGTTGGAAACTTTTGCGTGAAGACCTTATAAAAATTGAAATTTTGTATACCATGTTTTTGCTTGTTGATAATAATTCCCATTATGATAAGCTTGCTACAACTTCCTTCCGCCGTGATTACATCCTTGTCACCCCATCCGAGGGCACAAGTTGGAAACTTTTGCGTGAAGACCTTATAAAAATTGAAATTTTGTATACCATGTTTTTGCTTGTTGATAATAATTCCCATTATGATAGATAATAGGGATATTTGCTACAATGTTGGATGGGTGACAGTGGTATGTGCTCTTTTGGGGTTTGTTCATGGTTTCTTGAAGTAAAGATGAAAAGTATTGTTTTTATAAGAGTAGAATCATCATTCTAAGAGTTGTTTAAGTTAAATGATCTATGTGGCACTGCATCAAAATGAATGCAAAGTAATGAGTACACTACAAAATAGTGAATGCACGCTTACCTTGGTGAAACTTTGACTTTAGGGATACATTCCACGAGGCATACATTTCTATACTTCCCACTAATCATCTTTGAGACAAAAGACTTTATAGAGATTGTGTTTTAATACAATAATTTTTAGGCTATATGAAGCCATGGTTGGTTGGAATCAATAGCTATTTGTACAAAAGAAAATAACCCCTTGTAGCACTTAAGTTGTATTTGACAACCAAGAACAATGTAAACAAGAATTCAATTTTGAAAGATCCCTTTCCTTGTAGAATCTTCAATGAAAATTCGATATGATGTTTTGTGAAGTTTAGATATTGTATATGGGTTAATTTCAATAGTTAGTTAATTTTATATATTGTTTATCACGTGTCTCCCAAAACCTTTTCTCTTATTTTTCTATTTGTTACATGATTATAAGTAAATTGTTTTTGATATAAACCCTTGAGCATGACAATTAACCTTGTAACAAATATCTTACAATAACAATACTAAGATCTTATCAATAGTGATCTTTACTGTGTTAGTAGATCTCTCTTATTTGTGTGGAAGCAAAATTGCCTTTCTAATAAAATAATTAACATTTGTCTTTGTGTCAAGATTCCTTGAAAGACAAAATCGTCCTCCAAAGATTATTTTCTTCTCCTTTGTCTTTAAACCTTGATTTGAAATTGAATTTGATATTTGTGATCTTTGGATATTGTATGTAAATGAATTTGGTTGGCTAGTGACCAAGTTCAATAGCTGAGCCATTGCCAGGCAGCCAAGCGATCCAATATAGAAGAATAGGAAGCGATCTTTGAAGGTGCTTCCAAGTCTGTGAGCCTCTCAATGGGAAGAAGGTGGCTGATCTTTGCTACAATGTTGGATGGGTGACAGTGGTATGTGCTCTTTTGGGGTTTGTTCATGGTTTCTTGAAGTAAAGATGAAAAGTATTGTTTTTATAAGAGTAGAATCATCATTCTAAGAGTTGTTTAAGTTAAATGATCTATGTGTCACTGCATCAAAATGAATGCAAAGTAATGAGTACACTACAAAATAGTGAATGCACGCTTACCTTGGTGAAACTTTGACTTAGGGATACATTCCACGAGGCATACATTACTATACTTCCCACTAATCATCTTTGAGACAAAAGACTTTATAGAGATTCTGTTTTAATACAATAATTTTCAGGCTATATGAAGCCATGGTTGCTTGGAATCAATAGCTATCTGTACAAAAGAAAATAACCCCTTGTAGCACTTAAGTTGTATTTGACAACCAAGAACAATGTAAACAAGAATTCAATTTTGAAAGATCCCTTTCCTTGTAGAATCTTCAATGAAAATTCGATAGGATGTTTTGTGAAGTTTAGATATTGTATATGGGTTAATTTCAATAGTTAGTTAATTTTATATATTGTTTATCATGTGTCTCCCAAAACCTTTTCCCTTATTTTTCTATTTGTTACATGATTATAAGTAAATTGTTTTTGATATAAACCCTTGAGCATGACAATTAACCTTGTAACAAATATCTTACAATAACAATACTAAGATCTTATCAATAGTGATCTTTACTGTGTTAGTAGATCTCTCTTATTTGTGTGGAAGCAAAATTGCCTTTCTAATAAAATAATTAACATTTGTCTTTGTGTCAAGATTCCTTGAAAGACAAAATCGTCCTCCAAAGATTATTTTCTTCTCCTGTGTCTTTAAACCTTGATTTGAAATTGAATTTGATATTTGTGATCTTTGGATTGGCTAGTGCAAAAGTCCAAGCTCAACTTGTAAACCTTCATATGGAAACCTTATGGAAATTGAATTCTTGTTGATCTACCTTTTGCTTAATGCCAATAGTACGCATTATGATATGTAATAGTGATCTTTGTTACAATGTTTGATATGTGTTTTTTCCACGTTCTCCTATGGAATGCATGTATGGTGTCTTGTGGTAGAGGTGAAATTTCATATTTATAAATGAGTAAAAAATTCCTTGGTAAGAGCAAAATTGATGTTCTAAGAGCATAATTCTTGTTGTTAATGGCTTTGGTTCTATTTTAGGCATTTACGTTGTTAACGACGTAGTGCATGGATGCTTTATGCAAGATTGCATGGAAAATCAAGCATATAGGTTGATTGCTAATATAGAAAGTAATATTAAGTGTAAAAGTCAAAGTCTAGTTTCCAAACCTTCCTTTGGAGATCAAATGAATATTTAATTGTTATTTTTCCATTGTTTTGGTTGTTGATAATACTACTTGATGTGGTAGATAATAAGGGTATTTTTTCACATTTGCTCATTGGTGTCATTGATATATGTTCTTTTTACATGCATGCATATTTCCTTGTAGTAAAGGCCAAATAGACTATTTATATAGAAACAAAATTGCTTTTCTAATAAGAGTATTGGCATTTGTCTTTATCTCAAGACCTTGATAAAGGTAATACTCTGTTTCAAAGATTCATTTTTTTGTTGAATCTTGAGCACAAAGGCATTTCAACTACCAATAACACAACACATAGATGATTTGTGAAAGATGACATGGCCAATCCAACTTTTAGTTTAAGTGATTTTGTGCAAAATAATGTTAGTTGCCTTTCTAAGAGAAAAATACAAACTAGTGCCACTAAAACTATTTAACACTAAATATCTTTTTTTGTTATAGGGAAAGAAAGGTCGGTGCATTATAGGCTAGCACAAAAGTGCAATGATAACTTGTAAACCTTCCATGGCTAATACAAAGGTTCAAAATTAGCTTTGAACTTTTGTATGCAGATCCTATGGAAATTGAATTCTTGCTTTCCCTATTGTTGCTTGTTGATAACAATGCCCATTATGACAGATTTTACATAGCTTTGCTATAGCACTAGTTAGGTGACACTGCTATGTATTCTTTTGGGGTTCTTGTATAAAGCATTGTAGTAAAGATAAAAAATGCTTTTTGCATAGGGGTATAAGCACATTTCTAAGAGTAGTGAAACTTAAATGCTTTGTGCAACATCGCAGAGGAATGGATGTAGAGCAATGAATACAATACAAAGTAGTGAAAGCACACTTGCCTTAGTCAATCGTTGCTTTTAGGGATACATTCCATGAGGTGGATATCACCGCACTCTCAACTAATTATAGTAGACACAGAATACTTTATAAAGCTTGTGTCTTGATACAATAACTCTTAAGCTATATATGAAATGATTTTCCATTGCAATCAATAGCCATCTTTATGGCAAAAAATAATTCATTGCAATGCTTAATGTAGAAACAAGAAAGAGCTACGTAAACATGAATTCAATTTCCAAAGATCTCTTTCCTTGTAGAATCTTCAAAGAAATTTGGATTTGATGTTTTGTGAACTTTAGATATTGTATATGAGTGAATTTCAGTTGTTCTTTAATTTTAGATATTATTTATTATAGGTCTCTAAAAACCCTTTCTTCTTTATTTTGTTTGTTTGTTATATGATTATAGGTAAACTATTTTTGATCTAGATTATTTACCACAGTAGTAAACTCTATGCAAATATCTTATGAAACCCTCTTGATAGTGGTCTTTCCTATGTTAGTAGATCTTTTCTATTTGTGTAAAATCAAAATTGCCTTTGTAATAATAAGATTGCCATTTGTATTTTTGTCAAGATCCTTTGAAAGACAAACTTGTCCTTCAAAAATCTGTTTTTCATTTTTTTTCTTTTCCTTTGAACCTTGAGTCGAAAATGGATTTTATGTGTTATGAACTTTACATGTTGTATGTAAATGAATTTAGTTAGTTGTGCAATCAACCACATAATGAAATAAAGAGCAAATAACAATCACCATAACCAAACTCAAATTCCTTGTGCAGTATGTCAAAGGAATGAATGTGGTGTATTCACTACACTACAAAGAAATGAATACATAACAATAAATACACTGTATAGTAGTGAATGCACAATAACGTCTACCAATCGCCACCTATTGGCATATATTCGACGACGTAGATGTTATTGAGCCATCAACCAATTGAAACGTAGATAAAAGTTGTTTTGGATATTATAAGTCATATCAACGATCCAAATAATCGATGTAAGCCAATTACCAATAAAACACGAAGCCAAATGCAAAATAAAAAACAATAGTGCCATGGACGAACCAATGCCAGAGAATTCACCAAAGGGAAAATGTGTAAGTTTTAAACCTTTGAAGTGAAACAATGCATACAAATTATTAAGCAAAACAGAAAGAACAATAATGACATACACATAGTACACAAAGATTTACCTTGGAAACCCTTAACGGGGAAAACCAACAAACCTTGGAGCCACACCTCTATCTTCTTCATTATATTAACTTCACCACTCACATTACAATATATAGGTATTATGCGACATCCAAAACCCTAATTTGTCAACCCTAATCCTTAACCAAGATTAGATATAATAGGATAAAAAACCATTGGCCAAAAACCACAAAACAGTCCAAAAATTTGACCAAAAACAACCCAAAGATTTTCGAGATAGCCACGAAAAGAATATAACACAATCCCAAAATTCTCCCACTTGTTGTTTTCTTTGCAAACAAGGAGCCTGAGCTTTACAAGATAAACAATTCAAGGCAACAATGCCCATTACTTCTCTACACCAAGAGAACTTTCCAATACTAATAGACTTCAATAATGAGTCTACAACATTCTTCAAAGTGTCTACCTTCACCAGAAACACATTATAATAAACCATGTCTCTCAAAAAGTGGTACTGAATATCAACATTGCTTCGCTTTAGAATGATAATAAAGGTTCTTTGCCAGATAGATTGCACTTTGATTGTCACAATGTAACCTCACAACTTGTTGTACAAACTCAATACCTAAACACAATCTATGTAACCATACAACTTCCTTGTTAGCATTAGTGGCTACAATGTATTCACATTATGTAGTTGAGAGTGCTACTACAAGCTATCTCTTACTCATTCAACTGATTGCTCCTCCAAATAGGTTAAACACATAACCACTTATAGATCTTTTGTGATCCAAATCTCTAACCTAGTATGTGTCAACAAATCCATGTACATATAACACTTTGTTTGGTCTAGGTCTTCCTTGATAGAAAATTGCCTAATTTGCAGTGGCATGCAAATACCTGAAAACCCTCTTTACATTTTTCTAATGCTCCTTCCCTAGTTTTGACATATACCTACTCAAAACTCCCATTGCACTTGCAATGTCTAGTCTAGTACAAACCTTTGCATACATCAAACTACCAACAACACTATAATAGGGAACATGATACATGTCCTCTTCCTCTTCCCATGTCTTGAGACACTGATCTACAAACAATTTTTCACCTACAGAAATAGGGACCTTGACCAGTTTACATTCCTGCATATTAAACCTCCGGAACATTGTCTCAACACACATTAGGGGAGTTTTGAGGTAAAAAATGGGTCTCAAAACAAAAAATGTAATATCAAAATCAACTTTAGAAGAACCAATAGGATTCAAGATGACGATGTCAACCATAAGGGTAAATATTTTTGGAGGGAAAGGGAGATAACTATTTTTTAATGATATTTTCAATGTATCTCCTTGTAGGTTTACTCAAATTTACTCTTGTTGAATCAAAAGAAACATTAGGGGAAATTTGAAGTTTACTCTGGTTGAATCAAAGGAAACATTAGGGGAAATTTGAGGTTTACGCTGGTTGAATCAAAGGAAACATTAGGGGGAATTTGAGGTTTACTCTAGTTGAATCAAAGGAAACATTAGGGAAATTTTGATGTCTAAAATGGGCCTCGTAAGGAAAATAATAAAAAAAGAGTTATGAATTTTCAAAGGGAAAAAATAAAACTACTTTTTTTAATTGTATTTTTGATGTATCTCCCTATAGGTTTACTCAAATTTCTTGAAAAGAAACACTCCTCCCTCCCCATGCATTTCTAGTTTATCTCGTTGTGGGTCTATCAAACATATGTAGAGTGGGTACTTATTAGATGTGGAATTTAATTTTGCATCCAACGAGTGACTACACTTGAAATTTGAGTAAACCTACAAGGAGATGCATTGAAAATGTGATTAAAAAAGCAGATTTATTTCTTTCCCTTTGAAAATTCATAGCTCTTATTTTATTATTTTTCTTAGGAGGCCCATTTTAGACCTCAACTTTCCCTTAACGTTTCCTTTGATTTAACGAGAGTTTCCTATTTTCCCGATCTCTTTTGATTTCCAAGCCCAAATAAAATTTGCAGCACCAAGATATTTAATATCAAATTTATAAGACAATTGAGTTTTGATATCTTTGATTATTTCCTCGTTATTTCCAATCAACAACATATCATCAGTATATAAGACCACACAAATAAAATGATCACCAACTACCTTAGAATATACACTGTGATCAACTTTGCTTCTTGAGAAACCAAGTCCCACTATATAAGTATCAAACTTTTGATACTACATTCTTGGATATTGTTTTAATCGATATGAGAACTTTTTCAACTTGCTAACCAACTCTTTTTTTCCCTTCATTGCAAATCCTTTTGGTTGTTTCATGTAGATTTCTTCTTCAAGATTCCCATGTAGGAATGTTGTCTTCACATTCGTTCATTCTACTTATAGATCCGAAGCAACAACAATAGACAAAAGAAATCTAATAGAAGTTAATTTAGCAACAACAAATTTTTTTTCACCCAAATCAATTCCCTCTACCTAGGAATATCCCTTTGTGACTAAGTGAGTTTTGTATTTCGCTACTTTATCTTATGCATTCAACTTTTTCTTAAACACCCATTTGCTACCAACAAGTTTTCTTCCAGCCGAAAACTCAACTACATCCCAAGCCTCATTCTTATCCAAGGCATCCATTTCTTCAACCATGGCCTTCTCCTAGAGTTTACTATCCTATGAATCCACTGCCTCCATAACAGTTTTGGGATCATCATCGGTAGTAGATAAAGAAAAAATAGCATGAAAATCAAGTGGAGTATACCTTTCCAGTTTCCTTCTTTCCCGAGCCGATCTCCTTAAAACTAAATGTATGAGGTTCTCGTTCTTCTGATTCATCTTATTCTATTGATTCATATTCTACATCCTCCAACTAAAATTCTATTATCTTTGGTTATTTATCCCTTGGTAGGAGTTCCTGTATGGGAGCATCTTTAACCTCTCTAAAAACAACATCACAACTATAAATCATCTTCTTAGTTATTGGGTTCTAAATTTTAGAACCTTTAATACCATCTTTATACCCAATAAAAATAAAATTTTCAGCTTTGTTATATGGCTTACTCCTATTTTCCTTTGGAACATGTACATAAGCATCACAACCAAAAACTATGAGATGTTTAAGAGAGTGTATTTTACAGTCCATGGTGCATGCAGAGTTTTGCCAACCAATGTTGATGAAGGTGATATATTTACCAAGTAACATGCAATATCCACTACCTCTACCCATAATTCCCGTCCTAACCCAACACCATTGAGCATGCTCATATTTTACATCAACGTCCTATTCATTATTTATGCAATTCTATTATGTCGAGGTGTGTATGGAGTAGTATTTTCCCTTGCTATTCCACAATGCTTACATAATTCCTTGAATTCATTTCCGCATAACTCTCCCCCATTATATATCTTCAACACCTTTATTTTTCTTCTCAGTCTAATTGTTGGCAGAGGGGCAGACCCAGGGTTCAATGCTTAACAATGCACCAACAAAACCCTAACTACCAACCCTTTGGGTTCAATGCTTAACAATGCACCAACAAAACCCTAACTACCAACCCTTTTGGAAACACCTGCGAAGCAGGCGAAGTCTCACCCGAGGTAGAAACAGGGGGGGTTACATGACGCAGATGTCTATAACCAGGCTGGGACAAAGATCTGTGATAATAACACTTGACAGGGTATTCTGTTAATGCTTAGGAAGTGACATACATTAGTTTATTCACCTTATGAACATCACAGAACATATCTAAAATAGATCTAGTGCAGTAACAACAAATCTTAAGCACTTCAACAACTTAGGACTTAGCACTCTGAATCAGATCTAACATTCTAACATAAGCATTGCATTTAAGAAACAAATACATATCCATTACATATCTAATCTAAGCACTAAGAAAAACATAACAGAGATAATTATTGCACAAAGCAATCCATAAGACACAAGATGTACGTGGTTCACCTCAGTGTGGGGCTACGTCCACCAACCGCTTTACCTCTTTATTATTCGTCTAAATCTTACATTCATTCGCTCTTGTGCACTAAGCCATAGAGTCAAAATTCGCACTGGACAAGAGATCTACACACTGAGCCATAGAGTGCATTCATTCGCTCTAAATCTTCACCTCTTTATTATTCATCTAAATCTTACATTCATTCGCTCTTGTGCACTAAGCCATAGAGTCAAAATTCGCACTGGACAAGAGATCTGCACACTGAGCACCAGATCCTCCTTCCAAAACTAGGTCAAGGTATAGAGCCAACTCTCTATCAAGCACAAATCCTTAACACACATATAATCCCTTTCACAAAGCCATTCAACTGCTTGCACTTAGCTCCAAAGGACTTCTACTTCTACCATATATTATTCTTTTTTTATACTTTTACAAACCCTTACAATAAGGCCTAAACATGAGGAGAACCCATGGGCTGACATCCCATAAACCCATTATAAAAACCCTAGAGGACCCCTTAATGGGTCCACATAGCCCACAAAATAAGTGAGATTTGTGATCTCAGCTCCGCTAGGGCGCTCCTTCTTCAACCAATGTGTTGAAGTTCATAAGTGGGCCAAATCTGACCAATGTTTCCTCAAAACTTGGTTGAGGGCCAACAAGCCCCAAACACTCACCCGTGACTCGTCCCAAGTCACTTAGGTGCAGACAACGTTGCTTCGAAGACCTTGAGCTTAACTCAAGCTGCCTCGACTTGCTGCTTCGCCTGAGCCTCCTGCTGAACGAGCTCCTGGATCGTCTACTCTGTAACAAGCCCTTCCAAGCATCGTTCTACTGTTGCAACCACTTGATCTACTTGTGAGCTCTGTCCATCAATCTCTTCGAACACCTTGCAGGCTTCATCCTGCATAGGTTGTAGCTTCTGTGTCACTTCCATTAACCTAACCTGGAGGGCAGTGATCTGCTGTTGTACTGTGCACTGCTCCTGGGATATTTTCATTTTTTCTATTGCAATGAGCAACTTCATCTGCGACTGCATGGAAAATGTTTGCTGCTGCGCCTCCTGTAACTGCGCTTCCAGCTTCCTTAGCTTCGGATCCTTGACGAGGCTTTCATATTTCTATGCACTTCTATCACTCAACTATTTTCATTCTGAGACGAGGTATCTTATCCTTATCAGTGTGTTCTTAGCGGTCTCCTCCCTCTGGTCACGC
>CBVK0100543758.1:0-17353 GCA_900067695.1 Picea abies | reverse complement strand
CATGGGGGATCAAATGATCCTTGATAGAATCAACAATGATTCTCTTTGCCTTAACTAGGTTCTTTTTGTACTTTGCTTTGGCCTCATCTTCGTCTGGTTTTGGAGCTTCTTCTTTTACGAAATCTTCTAGATCATTCTTCTAGAATGAGCATCACTCTATACTTCCATGCTCGGAAGTTATCGACACCTTCAAGCTTCTCATCAAGCTTGGTACTAGGAGCCATCCTGTCCTTGAACAGAAATATAATAAAGAAAAACTTTTTCAAAGAAAGGTTTTGAACTCACTAGAGGGTGCTATGCCAAGGTGAACAACTCCAATTTCAATTTTGCAGCTGCCAAGACGTCTTGAGCTAGGGTTTATGAGGAAACCCTAATTTTTCAAAATGTGAATTTTGGAATTCCGCTTCGAGGGAAAGGTGCGCCTTCCTAAGGTGAGCTCCTTGGTGGTTTTACTTTGACCAACGTCCTCCAGAAAGTGGGAGAAATCACCTTCGAGGGTTTGTGCAATTATCGACAGTTGTAGTAGCTGCAGCAGTTGCAACACTAGTTGCAGTTTTCAAAACTTTGTCAAACTGAGAATCTAAACCCAAGGAAAGATGCGCTAGGGTTAGGAGAGTCTTCTTATGGTCTTAGTTTCCCCAATGAGTTCTTCTAGACTGTGCAAATGGCTTCTTTCAAGCCCGCTCTAATACCATGTTAAATTTTCTCTTAAGCAGTTAGGTGTGTGTAGTATTCTTTAACTTTAGTCTATTAAAACATAACTGTATACATAAGGATCACTAAAAGAAAGACATCCACAGTATACACAAGATTTATCCTGGGAAACCCTCGTGGGAGAGAAAACCCAACAAAGCTTCTTCAATATAGATTCTTCAACAAGTACAATGTCTCTCCTAAGAGAGATCTCACCAAAACAAAAGACAAACCAGAAACCCTAACCAAAGTAGGGTAGCGCACCACTAGACCAAGATAGTCCTCCAACAGATAACCAAAACCTTTCACTAGAACACCCTTCCTCTGTAGCTGCGTCTCCTCCTCAGACTTGCACACTTCTTACTTGTGTGAGAGAGCTAGTTGTGTGTTTTCTCTAAGTGAGGCACCTAGCCTCTTATAAATACAGGTTGAGCCACCCGGAATTAGTTCAGGGCCGACCTGTACACTTTACCCCCTTTTAATTTACAATTGACTTTGTCAAGGCACAATAGGGCCATCTTTTACAAAGGCACAATAGGGCTGACTTAACAAATAATATAATAATGTTCTTTAGGGTTTTGTCTTGGTCTAATACAATATTTCAACAATAAGCATATCTTCTGAAGCTACTCAAACTTCAACATGAACATCGCAAGGGCATTAGTAAGACTGAACAACATCACCAACCATTCAAATAATTCTTGGCACATTTTGAAGGTTTTCTTCCAAGTATCTTCTAGCTTGATACTAATTTGGTGGCAACTAGACTGCAAGTCCATCTTATTGAAGTACTTTGCTCTCTATAATTGACTTATAGGTTGTCGACATGCAATGATGGCTACTAGTTCTTAATTGTAATTCTAATGAAAAAGCCGTTAGTCTATGCACATTCTCCATGTGCCATCCTTCTTTGAAACTAGAACAATGGTGAATCCACAAGGCAATGAGTTGTGTTAAATGTGACCTTTGTCCAGTAACTATCGAATCTATCTCTTGATCTCCTCATTTTCCAAGAATAAAGTCTTGCGTAATGCCTCATTTGGCAAACAATCCTTGTTGCAGGTCAATGGAGTGCTTGATTGTGGGGCATGGAGGCATTTTGTGCAAATCGTGGAACAATGAGGAATAGTGCTTCAATAACTTGTCCAACTACTTTTTCTCTTCTTATTTCTCCAATTGCATTGGATTTGTGTGCAACAATGTTTTAATGTTCTTGCATGCCTTATTGAAGGGTGCCACTCTCTCATGGTTGGTCACACATTTTTGAAACTCTACGTTATTGACCTCCTTTCGAAACTTTCTAAGAAGCTTGACCGGAGACACCTTTGAGCTTGAGGATAGATTAAATTTCTATCCACCCACTAAACCTTTGATCACATCCTTACACTCCGTGCCATCATTGAGGAGGCGAGGCATTGCTCTTTGAAAGTCTATTGCTGCTTTTTGGACTTTCGGAAAGCATTTGATTCAGTGTCATGGGAGGCCCTATTCTAGAATCAAAAGGCTCAAAGACATTGGCATTTTTGGGATCCTCTTGGCTGCCATTATTTGCTTGTATGAGTTTTTCTTTGGTTGTCTTCGCACAACACATGGGATGTTTGATTTATTAGGAGCACTATCGGGGTCAAGCAGGTGTGTCCTTGGTCTCCCACCTTGTTTGGGATTTACATTAATGAGTTGGAATCTTTTCTTCATGAGCATATCCAGGATGACGATGGGTGCCTCCTCCACCAAATTTTGATACCTATTCTTCTTTTTGTTGATGATGTGATCCTCTTGGCCTCATCTCTTGAGTATTTGCAGAGATAACTAGATGCATTAGCTCTTTGTTGTGATATTTAATAGTTGAAGATCAACTTGGGTAAAACAAAGGTTATGATCTTCAACAGGTTGAAGAAGGTCCTCTTGGATCACCAGTTCTTCTTTAAAGGGGAGGAGATCGAGATCACCAATGCTTATAGATATTTGGGGGCATAGTTCTCAAGGCCTCATTTCAATTTGAGGCATGCTTTTCAACCCCAAGTCAACAAGGGCTACAGGTTCTTAGCCCTGCTTGAGTGATGGTGTTTCTCATGGAATCCATCATTTGGCCCACTGTCCTCTATGACTCAAAGGTTTGGGGACCTTGCTTGCTAGATTTTGATTGGGCCATGACTGAGAGGGTGCAAATGCTTCTCCTTTGATGCATCATTCCTGTAAGTAGACAATTTCTCTGCCCATTATTCTTGTAGAGTTCAGTGCTTGCCCCCTTCTACTTGAGATTGTATTGAGCCTGACTTTGTTCTTGCATTGTGTTTGGAGTTTCACAGACTTGTTGGCCGGTTGGTATCGCTATTAGTAGTTGGATTTTTATTCATCATAGTCCATTGCTTTGGCTAGCCCCATGGGGTGGGCTCATTGTTGGCTTGTGGGGATCTCAAATCTTTTGGAGTTTGTGGGTATTTTGATAGATTGCTTCCCGCCATTTAATTATTTGCCTAATGGACTTGGTTGTCTCTTAGCTACTAGGGAGTCTTTAAACAAGATCACTTGAGATGATATATATAGACAGTATATTCAGGGCACTTGGACAGATCCACTAGGCGTGTTATGTCTGAAGATAACATTTTATGTAGAGCACTTCATGGAGTTGAGAGACAGATTCATTATTTGCCCCTCGTACACACATCATCATTGAATGTATGCTCTTTTCATTCCCTTGGGCTTGTTCAGAGTGGGTTCACATAGTTTTTGAATGGAGGCAGAGCATCAAATTGATCGGTTCGACAAGATTTGCTAGTTGTGCCATCTTTGGGAGGTTGAGACAGAGGAATAATTCATATTTCTCTGTTGCATTTATTGTGAGATCGGAGGGTGGTTCCATTGTTTGTCTAGGGAGTCACGAACCCCTCTAGTTTCTTTTGGTATCATGACCAGATATGCTTGACTTTATACATGTAGGAGGCCGTCAGGCTCTAGTCCTAAACTCTTTGGCCACCTCCTCGAACCCCTCTAGTTTCTTTTGGTATCATGACCAGATATGCTTGACTTTATACATGTAGGAGGCCGTCAGGCTCTAGTCCTAAACTCTTTGGCCACCTCCTAGACTAGTGTCCACCCGGACTATTAGTTCCTTCTTTGTGGTGCTCCTGTCGGTTGAGGGCACCAAGAGACAGACTTAGAGAAAAGTTAATTCAGATTCCAGATTTGTGAGGCTTTAGGGGGCTATTCTTATGGCCCATAGATGATGTCATTTTGGATCCCACACCAACAATATGACAATGATGTTCTTTTGGATCCCAAACCAATCGTATTTGTACTTTGCCTACTGTTCATTAGAGTCCATTGCTTTAGCTAGTCCTTCTGGTCGGGATTGGTGTTGGATTGTAGGGGTTTGAGATCTCTTGGAGTTTGTGGGTATTTCGATGGATTGTCTTTATTTTTATTTATTTATTTATTTTTTTCTAATCTGATACTCTTTGGATGCTCTTGTCCACCTCTTATTAACTAGGTAGGAGTTGAACATGATTATTTGTCATGACATTTACAAGTAGTTCATACAGGTCACTTGGACAAACCCACATGTTGGATTACATCCGAAGATGGCTTTCTACGTTGAGCAATTCATGGAGGTGAGGGACAAATTCATTATCCAACCTTCGTACACACTTTGTCATTGGGTGCATGCTCTTCATATTCCTCTGGGCCAATTTTGAGTGGGTTCCCATATATTGATGGATCGCGAGATTGAAGGGGAGACAAGATTTGCTAGCTGTGTCATCTTCGAGAGGTCAAGACAAAGGAGCTCTTTATTTTCCATAGTCCCATCTACTATGAGATTCAAGGGTGGTTCTATTGTTTTTTTAGGGGCCACAGACCCTCTCTAGTTTCTTCAGATACATTGACTAGAGATGTTGTGAAAATTTCCAATAGTTGGAAATCAAATAGAGGAAGCATAAAATTTTATTTCACACAACACAGGTAATTACTCCTTCAAAAATAGCTTTTCATTCTTTCGAAAAACTTACAAAGAAACCTCCACAAGTTTCCCAAAAAAAATAGGACTGCATGGATACCAAAAAACACCTCAACCTAAGTGGAACAACTTGCTGAGAGAGTACAACCTATTGTACGACTGTATGACTTGTATAGACGCCATTACAGCTATGTCTGTACAACTGTACGGATTCATACGATACTGTTTGTACGACTGTATGGAACTATAGGAGACTGCTGCAGGGGATTGCGTGCTACCATAAATGTCTCTTTCCTGCTTGCCTACTCTCTCTCCCTCTCTGTCGATCAACTTGCTCAATTGCTCAAGTTTTCTTTTGTGTATTTGAACTCCCTATCTTGACTTGTCTTATAGTTTTAGTTGAGACGAAAACCCTAATTTATTTATGAGATTACTTCTAGTCTAAGTCATGCATGCATGAAATACACTTTTTAGACTCAACTGCTAAAAAACCGACTTTCACTTTTTAACTAAAGTGAATTACAAAATAGAATTTACTTTCGAAAATACAATTGCTTTTCGAAAATACAATTACTTTTCGAAAATATCTGGAACTACTTCTTGCATGTTCACACAAAACCTGTGTGGAAGTTCCTTTCCGAGTTATAATTCTCAATAGTCCCTCTTAGTGAGGAAGGATGTTTGCACACCAATTGGAGTATGTCTCTGAATGCCTTAAACTTCCCTCTTGCTAAGGACTTGGTCAAAATATCAGCTACCTGCTGATCCATTAGAATATACTGGTGCTTCATTGCTCCCATCTAAATCTTGTCCTGTATAAAGTGATCTTTTCTCTTTGCTGAGCTAAGTGCCACAGTGATCTGGATTTATAAATGGAACGAAATGAAATACAAACGTATAACAAAGAAACACACATAGATACATTAAAACTTGACTTCTATTAATAAAGAGAACCTGCTGAAACTGTAAAAATGCAAACTGAAGCAAACTTGCTCAAATGGTGGCAGCTTATGTTTGAGAAGAGATGTGACGGCTATGCTCATTCGCAAGAAGATGATTACAATGAGGCTCCAAAGGCCTTTTTTAACATAAAACGTAAATGAGAAAACCCTAAACATCAAAAACCCTAACCCCAGGAGATGAAATGCCAAAAGGTTTGTGGGCTCCGATGGGGGTAGTTGATACGTCAACTTCTGGAGGGTGTAAATTTTTCATATGATCTCCATGGGACATTCGATACCTTGTCGAAAAGATCTAACCAATAAGTACAACTTACGTTGGGGGTCAGAGAATGCCAACGACAACGCTTGGCCCCCCAAAAGTCCAAAAAAACGTCATTTAGGGCCTCAAAACGACCTTGAAAGTTTGGGACCCGAAAAAGTTAAAAAAAAAAACTCCCAAGGTGGAAAATTGTATTTCAAGCCATTGGAATAGGTGGATGTCCACTAATATCCATCTTTATCATTCCTCCCCCCTTAGGAAGAAACGGTTTCCATTGTGTCAAGTTCCCATGGGAGATGGGGAAGCTTTTGCTGAATCTAAACCTTAGTGAGTTGCTTGTTTTGTTGTAGAAGCTATCTTTCTTAGTTTGTTGAATGATTTCATTAACCTATTGCTAGAGGGGTTGGATCCGTTCAACCAATCTAGATGCATGATCTTCCTGAGAGTGGGAGGAATTTGTCGGTGAAGATGAAACATTAAGAGCTATATTAGTGGGGACTAATGGTTGGAAACCCAATCATGCCTAAAAAGGGTTGTGGCCAATAGAGTTATGAAGGGCTCTGTTATAGCTTGGATTGAATGTAAAGTATGGAGGCAGCCCTATAGGAGAAGTAAGAACATTTTTTTTCTCTTCTCCAATATTGCCTCATTTCTTATGTTGGATAGAAAGGTCTTGAATTGAGGCTGCAATGGTTGTAGTTTCCTTTTGTTCACCTTTCGACCAAATCATGAAGAGGATAAAATTTTCGGTATGAGAGATTATTTTGAGGCACTATTTTGTTGGGACAGTAATCTGAACTACCTCTTGTATCCTGTAGAGTTGACCCCCATAGTAACAATGACACTACGGGGTTAAGACCCATAAAAAACTAGATTTTTCCACATATATGGTTGGCCTAAAAGAACTACATAGAATTCCAGCGGGGCAACATCACATAGTACCTCATACTTAAAGGGTTTGATTTCGTAGGACAAGTCACACTGTTGGATGACGTGAAGATCTGATGTAGGAGCATTGCCATCAAAGCCAAAGAGGCCAAGTGTGGAGGAAGAATTTGACACCTCAGTACGCAGAATTTTCAAATCAGTATTAACCAAAGTAGAGCAGGTTGTTGAGATATTTTGTAAATATCATTTTTAAATACTTTGTTTGTAAAATCGGGTCACCTCCTGAGAATGGAAGGATGTTGTAAAATATTACACGACTGTAAGGTGTTACAGATATAGAGTGTCAACTCTTATCTGTTAATAACACACATTTATTGTAATAGGACCAAGTAGGTAACCGCTAAAATGACGATGGGATAGAATTCAGATAGGACGAAGAAGAGCTCGAGAAGCCACTCCTTAGATAAGCTTTATGTATTGTGTTGTAAGAAGATAGAGAGTAAGAAGTTAGATGTAGCAGTTAGACATAGAGAGTCTGAAGACAGTGAAGAATTATGTTACTTATGTAAATACTTCATGAATGAATAGAACAGACAAAAATTGTTCCAAATTATTGGATAGTGTCCATTTCAATGTGTATTTGAATGAATGAGGCATTCTCTATGTGTTTATTTCATTTTGCTTATGTATATTGTTCATAGTTGAGTTTATGGACTTATGAAGTATTAGATAAGTTTCAATTGTTTCTCTTATGAGATCTCAAATGCAAGGAGTGCATATTTTCTGCAAGGTGTGCATCGATAGAGTCTAGATTTGACTCAAAGAAGCTTAAGAGGGATAACGAGAAAATTAGACTGAGTATTGCAAGGAGTGAACAAGATCAAGAATCGACTAAGTGCTGAAATACTAGGACTGGGAAGCACAAGGAGTGCGTAGTAAGATTTATTTTGAAGAAATCTCTAAGTCTGAACTTTTTCAAGTATTCTAGGATCGCAAGGAGTGCGTCAGAGGCCAACATCCTTAGAGGAATCAAGCTTAAGAGAGATAACGACAAAGATTCAACAGAAGGGAGGAAATATGTTGAAGCTCGAGGAGTGACGAGTGAGATCCCTTCGAAAAATTTCGAGGTCACTGACAATCATTATATCTCGAGAAGGTTAAAGGAGGTTACACCTTGAATTCCTTTGGACTTCATATGTTAAAAGGTCTTCATTTGTAAAGGAGTCAAAACTCCCGAAGTTGCGAAACCTGAAGTCCATCTGGACCATAGATCCATATGGGGATACGTGTTAATGTATCGTTTGGTCCAGAGAAGAAGCTATCTATGAGGAAGGGGTAGCGTAGCAACAAAATTTGTTGAAGCCCCGAAGAGCAGAACAAATCTTGACTATTGGTCGGAGGCAGACACGTGGCATCAGATCTGGAAGTCTGGGTATTATTCAACTTGGGAGGAATTGGAGTGTGGGTCCTTGTATGCCAAAATTTCCAAAGGCCAGAGTAAGTTGTGCCCATTGATCCACTAGAGACATGTGGAGGGTGGAGATAAAATTCGAAAGTTTGATACTCTGGAGGAAAAGGAGAATTCAACACTTGAAACTCCTGAAGGCTGGAATTTTGAGGTTGATCTCCATCGTTGGTTGGTGAGTGAACACAAGCTATTGATCTGGTTTGAGGATATTTCACCGATTCAGAGTTCAGAGGAGTTAGAATCAAGTGCAGTGGACACTTCCAAAGCCCGAAATCCTGAGAAGAGGAAGGGCGGAAATTTAAGCCCACAGTTTCCAATCAGGGTCACGTAGCGGACCCTGCGGGTGTTTTGAAATTCCTGAAAAGGAGATTTTGCACCCAAAGTTTAGGACTTTGACTTGTGGGGAGAATTGTGAAGGTTCAACATGAACCTGTTAGATAATTCGACTCCTGAATTCGATCAATCCTTGACTGGGAGGTCGAGCAGCCCCTAGAATGTAGGGGGTCTACATCAAGTGGTATCAGAGATGAGATTTTGTTTGCAGACAACAGAAAAAGGAGACAAAGAAGAAATTTTGACACCATCCAGTGGTATTAAAGCGTGACTTTTCTTGTATACAACAAGCAAAGTTGAAGCAGTTTTGTTTGATAGCATCAAGTCAGAAAAGAGGAAATCAAAGCAGTGGAATCATGCCACCTAGCAGGCACAGAGCTAATCTAGAAATGGAAGAAGAAATGAGGCAACTCATAATGAGATTGGATGCCATGGAAACAACATAGAGGAGAGCACCAGATGTTGAAGACATCAACAAACCTAAAAGTTAAGAGGTAGAAGAAGAAGGAGATGTAGAAGGAGAACCCGTGGAAGAACGAATGTTAATAGTTGTTTCGAGAATAGGAGCCAGAGAAAAAGTAGAAATTCCGATGTATGAAGGAAATTTGGGAGTTGAAGAATTGTTAGATTGGGTATGAGCGATGGATAAATACTTTGATTATGAAGAAATTGAAGAAGAAAAGAAAGTGAAGCTGGCAATAAATAGGTTGAAAGGTCATGCAACGTTATGGTGGGATGAACTACAAGTTGATCGCAGATGCAAAGGTAAGTAAAAAATCAAAATTTGGGACAGGATGGTAGCTAAGTTGAAAGAGGAATTTATCCCTAAAGACTATCAGATAAATATGTTTAGAAAGTTACAGAACCTGAGACAAAAAAATTTATCAGTGAAAGAATACACTGAAGAATTCTATAGACTGAATATAAGGGTTAGACGGAAGGAAAATGATGATGAGAAAAAAACCAGGTATATAAATGGGCTAAGATGCGAGATACAAGAGGAGATCGGGGAATTCCTCCATTTGGACTCTATTGCCTCAATTCAGGACACAAACAGCCAAGTTGGGACAATGGCAAAGGAGGTCAAGGCGGTGGAGGTCATGGACACTACGCTGGAGGACCTGGGCGCTGAGGTGGAGGGCCACCCAGTCTTGGCGCCTCCACCACTCACTGCTCTCCCTGATTTCAGCTATGCTCCACCACCTTTCTTTAGTCCGGAGCAGCTCGAGTTCATCTTCAAGCTAAGGAGCCAGATGGCGGACCAGATACACCGAGACACCCTCATGCACCAGTGGATCGACATGCTTTATGATGCATTCTCAAATGCATCAGCAACTCAGCGTTGCCCAACCTGTGTGAGGCCTTTCATGCTCCATCCCAGGGATGGCCCTTTCACAGGCACTCCGGACGACAGGCCCCTAGTGGCTAATGTGTAATTTCTTTGCTATGGATACCTCGCACACTATTTGCCCAACTCTATGTACTGCGATGATGCAGTTTTACAGTTTTGTCCACTTTTTTAAGTTGGTAGTTTATCTTAGATTTTTTCAGGTGGTAGTTTATCTTATATGCATAGAATAGTTCAGTAAGAACACGAAACTGCCACCTACTCTGGTTTCCATTTGGTAGGGAAGATGGCGGGTAGCTATTTTGTCTAAAAGTATCACAGTTTGCCACCTGTTCCGATTTCCGCTAATTTGGCGAAACATGTGGCAAACTACTGACATGTGGAATTTTTGTACTATAAAAGCACAGTAATAGGAAACACCCTTTTTTTATTTACAAAAAAAGATCAGTCTAATTATCAAATAGAAGAATTTAATGAACTTGTCCATGAATTTTAAGTTCAAACCATTACTTCAAAACATAAGATGACAAACACTCTATTGATCCATGAAATTTTGGTCCCTTCTTCTCACATTGATGACAATTCACAAAGGATTGAAGAGGCCTTTGATCATGACCATGGCAATGATAATATCAAAGTTCAAGTAAGTACATTAAAAGATTAATCAATGAGAACTAAGGAAGTATTAGTCACTCCATTTGATATCTGACAAATTTTAGGGAACTTTTACAATTTTCATTGGATTTGTTATATCACCGACTAGATTCCAAGATTGAATTCTATACTACATTGTTTTCACTACATCATCTTACATGTTATTTCTCATATCCATGTAGTATGTATGGTATCCCTTTGATTTCTTGAAGAACTCAATTACCCATCTTCTTAACAAATGGTTGTTGTGTACCAGATCAAGAATGTGATTTTTTGTTGACTCATGGTCAAATTGACCACTAACATGTCCTTGATTCTACTTTGAGGGTGAAGCACCTTGAAGAGAGGTGAAATATAATGAACCTAACTCATACAAAATATATATGTATGATAAATAAATAAAGTCCCCAAAATTTGTTTCATTTCATACTTGTGGGAATCCAATGGTATTTATAATATTACAAGTGGTTGTATCAATCATCACATCCATATTTATCAATTATATTTTGTCCTTGTGGATTTCTCAATTTTATCCTATATTTTTCTAGTTATCGACTAGAGAGTTTGTAAGGAACTCTAAGGCAGAGGAAATGGTGAATGTGAGACCATTAAATCCTAGAGGATGTTTGCGAGTTTGGTTTGAGGGAAAGGAAAGAAGTCATTCCCTCCCAATCCCATAGTGAGGAACAATTTTTTGTTGGAAGACAAGGGCCATTGGTACAACTCCCCCACTTGTCACATTATAGGGGCATTTAAGTTAGGCCAATTCCATGCTTATTCATCTTAACGTCGCCATTCAAGGAATTGTTCTCTTAACATAATCAAGGCTTTGATGCCTAGTATGATCCCTACCTCAATCCAAGCGTGGGAGATATGGTGCACTGTGGATGCAATATTTTCGTCGTGTTCAGGAACTATGGAAATTTATGGAAAGGAATAAAATGAATGCATTACCCTATTTCTCTCATTCATTTCTTCTGTCTATCAAAATTTCTTGGTGTCTCCTTCCTCTCACTCTGACACGAGGTTTGATGTTGGAACCACTGGTTTCACATTGTATTAGGCCTTTGGCCTTGAAATGTAGCATTGGGATTGTTTTTTCCTATCATGGGTGATCTATGTGTAATAAGAAGGTGTCTCTATAAGTGAATCATGGAGGTTGTGGTGCATTCAAGACAATTTGTCCAGGGCTTTTGAGAATTCATAGACATGGTAGTCACAAATCAAGGCAAAACTTTAGGAGGACAATGAAGCTAGATATTGTTTGTGTGGAGTCCAAGGAACCTATTCGAGAGTTGAGGAAGTGGGAACAAGAATCATAAAGCTCCATATTGTGTTGGGTGACATCCCTCTCTCTGATCTAGGACCTCCTTCTTCTAGCTTCCAGTGTTGCTAATCTTCCCCTCAAGAGAAGCAATTGGATTCCTCATGTATTCTAAGAATTCAAGAGACTCCCAGGTTGAGTCAAAAGTTGCTAGCCAAGTGAACTTCCTTGCCAACTCTCCATGTTGGTTTTTCATCAATGCAAAAGTTAATTTATGTTATGCAAATTTCTCTTTTTGTGAGATTAGTTTGTAAGACACTATATCTACAAGTTTTGGGGCAAGAAGACATTGTTATTTTTGGAATTTTAAACGTCTAGGATTTTATCTCTTCCACTATTTAATTGTTCTTATATGTATTTTGGAGTTGTAAGAAGGCTATACAGGTAAAAGAGCGGGGAATTTTGTTATCAATAAATATAAGATGTTACTTTAATAAAAGTTATATTAATCATTAGAGAAAACTAAATATAGTAGTACATTTAACAAAATGTCCCTCAAAAGAGGTACATCTTTGTAAGAAGAAGAAAAATTATCATACATGCAGGTTGCTAGGTTGTGTCTTTCAACGTAAATACTAGAATGAAATCCCATCTATGACAATGTATGAGCTATTCATGGCACTTCAAAGTTGTTAAAGTTATAAGAGATAGAAGATCTACTATTGATCCCTTTATTAAACTCTAATTAAAATATAGAAAGTCACATTTATAATGGAAATTAAATAATAAATAAGAAGATATTCACATACCATTAATTCACCAACATAGATCAACCATAACCAAGAGAGAAAAATGAAACAAGAGGAGAAAAATATTTGTAGGTGCCCTTAGCCAAAGAATAGATGAATCACTTGCATAAGATGATATTACAAATGAGGTTGGTTGTGTATTTAAACCACTCCACTAGGGTTAAGGCGCTAACCCCAAGGAGGAGACTAGGTCGACCTTAGCCCAAAATAGACTAAATTACAATAAAGTATAATAGTGGGTTTACTTACCCAAAGGTCAGCCCAGTAAGGGCCTCAACTACCCACATAATGGGTTGGTGCATGGCCACAAGTGAAGATTAGCCAAATATTCTCAATGCTTCCCACCCCTCGTCCCACCCCACTACTCTTATTTGAATAAGAAGCCACTTGAGATTATATTACAATACATCATGTTTCCCCCCTTTATGGCAGCTCACATATACTAATATGTGTTTTTAGATGAGTGAAGTTGGGTTCTTGAAGAGATTTGGTGAAGATATCTACAAAATTATCTATAGAAGGAACAACGATGGCTCAAGTTTATCCTAAGCATGGAGGTGCCAAATGTAATGCATCCAAATATCAACATGTTTGGTTTTTTTATGATTCACTGGATTACAAATCAACTCAACAATACTCTAATTGTCACAAAATAGGATGGAAGGATGACATTAAGCAAGATGTATCTTACTAAGTAGCATCCACGTCTAGGAAAGATGCTTCTTGATATGAACTACACTAGCATATGTGTCTTTAGTGGATGAGAGTCACAAACCTTGTTTCTTCTTGGAACACCAAAAAACTGGTCCAGAACCAAGAGAGAAAAAGTACCCTAAGGTGGAGCATCGCTCATCAAGATATCTCACCTAGTCGACATCAAAAAAGGAAACAAGATACATGTCACCACCTACTGAGTAGAGAGTGCCCATGTGAGTGGTGTCATTAAGATAGTGTAAAATGTGGTTGGTGGCTTTCCAATGACTCTCACGGGGTTCATGCATGTAGCGGGGACACATATTGACTGCTAAAGAGATATATGAATGAGTGCATGTGATATAAAGCACGGCATCGACCAACAATCCATAAATAGTTGTGTCAAATAAGGGTCAAAGGAACTAGTCCTCTAACCTCATCCCAGAAGTAATAAGAGTACTAACTGGCTTGCAGTCTTCCATACCAAAGTGCTACAAGAGATCGAAGGTGTACTATGGTTGAGAAAGTGAAATCCTAGCAAAAGTATGAGAAATTTGAAGCCCTAAAAAGTAAAAAAGAAACCATAAAATGATCATCTCAAAGGAGTCCTTGAGTTGTTTCTTCATATCATTGATCGTGGATGTGGATTGACCAGTCAAGACGAGATCATCCACATTTAACACAACAATAAGAGTCTAATCATATGGATGGAAAATATAGATATCATGCTCAACCTTTCAATAAGTGAATCCATAGTTGATAAAGAAATGTGGGTCTTCTGATACCAAATGTAAGGTGCATGTTTAAGGCCATATAGAGATTTCTTGAACTTGCAAACCAAGGGAACAATACCATTCTATACAAGCCATAGTGGTTGTTGCATATAAATTTCCTCTTGAATATCTCCATGGAGGAAAACACTTTTGGCATTCATCTGATGAACCTCCCAATTCAATGAAGTGGCTATATATAGAATAATCTAAATGGAATCAATACAAGCAACTAGAGCAAAAGTCATTGAATAATGAATGCCTTATTTATGGGAGAAACCTTAAGCAACAAGGCACGATTTGTGCTTCTCAAGCCTTAAGTGCGCATCATACATGGTTTTATATACCCATTTGTAACCAACTAAATTATTACCCTTGGACAAGGAGACTAGGTCCCAAGTCTAATTTTTCATTAAAGCAACATATTCAATAGCCATAGAATATTTCCATGTTGGAGAATTTTTGACCTAATTAAAAGTAGTAGGATCAATATTAGTGTTAGAGATAAGGACCCGTGAAATATTGGGTCTCCAATGTCGTCCTATTTCTACTTTAGGGGGAAGGTGTGGAATGACGTCAAGCAGAGTAGAGACAACTCACATAAGCATTAGTTATGAGCTAGCTAGTGGGGAAGTAGAAACATAGAGTTTTGTAGTAACATTGTGATGGGGAAGCTCAATTGATAAGAGATCGAAGGAATCCACTTGAGCAAAAGGGACTATAAGGTTAGTAGTACCATATAATTCATAAATATGAGCCTCATCATGGATTATTGAGTAAGTCATTATATAGGAGCTAGAAGAAGCACCCAAAAGAGGAGGATCATTAGGTCTTGAAAGAGAAAGATACACTAAGATGGTTATAGGTGAATCTTATGTAATAAGAGAGGGGTAAGAACCTGGTAGACCATGCGAAAAAACCTCCTCAAAGACAACATCCCTCCTTTCAATCACCTTGTTGTTTGAAGGATCATACAAGCAATATTCCTTGGAAGTTTCACTATAGCCCACTAGAGTCTAGTGTTGGCCTGTATGTTGTAACGTGTTGTGGTTTTCTTTTGGAATATGGACCCATGCATGAGATCTAAAGACTTTGAAATGCACAATAAATGGTTTGTAAGCATACCATTTCTCAAAAGGAGTCATTGTTGAACATCTTGAGTAGGCGTTTGATTGATGATATGAGATGCCCAAAAGACTACTTCTCTATAAAAAATAAGCTCTATTTGATGAGAATGCAACATATAGTGAGTCATTTCCACAATGGTTCTACTCATTCGATGTGACACTTCATCTTCCTAAGGGACTAGCTTATGCCAAACAATGCCATGAGATGTGAGAAATGAGTGAAAGACATCACCAAAATGTATATCCCCATGATTAATCTTGATAGATTTGATTTCGTGATTGTTGTGATTTTCAACCAAGGATTTGAATTCCTTGGATGGGATAGTATATATCCAAATAAATTAAGAGAAAACATCAATGAAGGTGAGGAGATATTTAGTCCCATTAAGAGAAGGAGTGGTCATAGATCCACAAATATCACTATGAACCAATTCAAGAGGGAGACATGCCTTCCAGGCTAATCCTTTGGGAAAGGACTCATGATGATGTTCCCCCAACATACATCCTTCATGGGCACCATTGGATGGTTGAATTAATGGAATACCATCTACCATCCTTAGACAATTCAAATATTGGAAAGTCCTAAAGTTGGAATGACTCAAGCAGTGATGTCATAGCTCACTAGTGTCGTGAGAAGCCAAATGTAATGCATCCAAATATCAACATGTTTGGTTTTTTGATGATTCACTCGATTACAAATCAAATCAACAATACTCTAATTGTCACAAAATAGGATGGAAGGATGACGTTAAGCAAGATCTAGCTCACTAAGTAACATCCATGTCTAGGAAAAATGCTTCTTGATATGAACTACACTAGCATATGTGTCTTTAGTGGATGAGATTCACACACCTTGTTTCTTCTTGGAACACCAAAAAAATGGTCTAGAACCAAGAGAGAAAAAGTACCCTAATGTGGAGCATCACTCATCAAGATATCTCACCTATTGACATCGAAAAAAATAAAGAAGATACATGTCATAGCTTATTGAGTAGAGAGTGCCCATGTGAGTGGTGCCCTTAAGATAGTGTAAACTGCGGTTATTGGCTTGCCAATGACTCTCATGGGGTTCATGCATGTAACTGGGACACATATTGACTGATAAAGATATATATAATTGAGTGCATGTGAGATAAGGCACAACATCGACCAACATTCCATAAATAGTTGTGTCAAATAAGGGTCAAAGGAACTAGGCCTCTAACCTCATCCTAGAAGTAATAGGAGTACTAACTGTCTTGAAGTCTTCCATACCAAAGTTCTATAGGAGATCCAAGGTGTACTATGGTTGATAAAGTGAAATCCTAGCAAAAGTATGAGAAATTTGAAGCCCTAAAATGTAAAAAACAACAACCCTAAAACGATCATCTCAAAGGAGTCCTTGAGTTGTTGCTTCAGATCATTGATTGTGGATGTGTATTGACCATTCAAGACGATATCATCCACATATAAGACAATGATAAGAGTCTAAGCATCTAGATGGAAAATATAGATATCATGCTCAACCTTTCAATGAGTGAAGCCATAGTTGATAAAGAAAGTGTGAATCTTTTGATACCAAATGGAAGGTGCATGTTTAAGTCCATATAGATATTTCTTGAACTTGCAAACCAAGGGAACACGACCATTGTTTACAAGCTATAGTGGTTGTTGCATATAAATTTCCTCTTGAATATCTCCACGAAGGAAAACACTTTTGGAATCCATCTCATGAACCTCCCAATTCAATGAAGTGGATATATATAGAATAATTTAAATGGAGTCAATACAAGCAACTAGAGCAAAAGTTGTTGAATAGTGAATGTCTTTTTTGTGGGAGAAATCTTAAGAAACAAGGCATGATTTATGCTTCTCAATCCTTAAGTACACATCATACATGGTTTTCTATACCCATTTGTAACCAACTAGATTATTACCCTTGGATGAGGGGACTAGGTGCCAAGTCTAATTTTTCATTAAAGCAACATATTCATAGAATATTTCCATGTTGGAGATTTTTTGACCTAATTGAAATTAGTAGGATCAACATTAGTGTTGTTGGATTACTGAGAGGGGGAGTGAATCAGTAATAGAGCAATGAAATCCTTTTTAACCATATAATCCAAGTGTTATATCAATGAACCATTATCA
>CBVK0100543757.1:0-17353 GCA_900067695.1 Picea abies | reverse complement strand
TAGGAGATGAAGTGCCAAAAGTCATGTGGGCCCCGTTTGGGTAAGTTAGTCAGTCAACTTCCAGGGTCATAACTTTTGCATACGATCTCTGTTTTAGGTGCACGATAGCCCATTGGAAAGGTCTATATGAGGAATACACATTTTGGTCCGATATAGTAAAGGGAATTTTCAATCGTGGCAATCTCTAAAAACGGCTCCGCAAGTTAGGGACCTGAAAACTAGGAAAAAAACTGCCAAACTAGAAAACTGTCAAATGAACTAGTTGGAATAGGTGGGAGGCCACCAAAATCCATATGGATCAATCCTCCCCCATTAGGAAGAAATGGTATCCATTGCATTGATTTCCCCCATTAGATGAGGAAATTTTTGCAGAATTTGTCCACAGGTGAGCCACTTGCCTTGGTGCAGGAGCTACCCAGCTTTGACAACTCGATAAAGTTGGATCCCTTGATGTCATGTGCCCTTGATCTGTGTGTCCACAATATGGTCATTGGATGCTTGTAGTATGTAGTCAGCATTGATTTCTATTCATTTTAACTTCTTTGCTATCTCTCAGGTGTCCAATAATGGTGGGAAATATGGCCAAAGGAGAGACGCATTGAAGACTGGGTGTAGGCCAAGGAAAGGGGGAATGTTGAGCACAAAAGAATTGTCACCCACAACCTGGGTGATGGTGTATAGCCCATACTGGAGTGGGCGAGGCTTCCAATGGGGCCTTGTAAGGTGTTCATTTTGCAAGTGCAAGCAAACTTTGTCGCCCACCTGAAACTTATGTGGCACCCGGTGTTGATCATGGCGCTACTTGTACTTGGCATTGGACTTCTGTAAAATATCCTAAGCCTATTGGAGGATGTGATGGATCCTCTCAATGAACCAGGTGGCTTTGTCATATTCTGGTGGAGCAGGGGATGAGTCAGCCGAGGTGTTTTCCATGGGTAGTGCAACATCCATGGGGCCCAATGGTTGGAATCCCAACCCCACCTGAAAGGGGTTGTCGCCAGTTGAGCTATGCAGGGCTCGGTTGTAGCTATGTTGGACATAGGGAAGACTCTCATCCCATGTGTAGGGGTGCTTGGAATTGTACATGCACAGGATATGTACGATCATCTGATTGATGACTTCAGTTTGGCCATATATTTGGGGTTGGAAGGCAGTGGAGGTCACCGATTTAGGGAATTGGGTACCAGTTCCAAACTGTGATTTTATTCAGGGCCCAGTAATCAATGTAGAGTCGCCAGGTCTCGTCTTTCTTCTGCACTAGTACAATTGGGATCCCACAAGGCCATGAGCTGGGATGATTTTTCCCCTTGTGGAGAAGTTCTTGGATCTTCCTCTTGATCTCCTTGTTTTCTAACAGAGAGCGACCGTAGACCGGTCCATTGGGTAGCGGTGCGCCTAGGGTCAGATCTATGTGATGCTTGGCCTGGCAGTGTAGAGGTACCTCGGTAAGAGAGGAGAAGAAATATGATTATTCTTCCACAACCTTATCCACTTGCTTCTATTGTGTGGAGAGATCGGCTGCAGAGGCCCTGGAATATTTCTCTTACTCTGAGAGCGAATCACGAAGAAGAAAAATTTCCCGGTCTGAGAGACAAACAAAGGGCTATTATGGAAGTCGCACCACTTCTCGGTATCCTTCTTTGTCTTTTTCGGTGTCCTTATTTGCTTGCGGCTTTCACTAGTTGTTCTGATACTATCCATATTTGCTATGTCCTTTGTTTTGTAGGTTGGGGCCACCCTTTCTTGGTTTTTGCTGCGACGGGTTCCCAGGCCCAAATTGTCGCGTCTTTTGTTTGAGCTTCTACTTAATTTTGATGGCATATTGATAGGCTGCCCCCAAGGACGAGATGTACATAAATTCCATTTTGGTTTGGATGTATCTATGTAGAGCACCATGGTACTTGAGCACTAGATGTCACTCTGAATCTTTGATACCCAACTTGGTGCGCAGGGTATGGAAGATATTTGTGAAATCTGGCACTGCTTGGTCTCTTTCTTGCCACAGTGTGGTCCATTTGGTATACAAGTTGTCATAGCTTCCAACAGGGTAGTATTGTTCCTTAATAACATCCCTGAAGGATTCATAGGTGGATGTGACTATAAATAATGAGGGTTCCTCTGTTTCCTTTTTCTCACAGAAAGTTTCCCACCAATCTTTGACATGGGGAATGACTTTGAGGAGCGCAAAAGTAAATTTTTATCTATTTGAAAAGATATGGATAGAAAAATACCCTTCTATTAGATTAAACACCCTTCTATTAGATTCAACTACTTGTCTACAACATCAGCTTCTATCTGATCTTCAAATATAGGAATGTCAAAGTTGATTTGTACCATGAAGGGGGCAGCCCCTCCGCTCGAGGAAGATGCGTCGCTTGTTGGTAGCCGCCGAAGGATTTGCATGAAACTATCCATCATCTTGTTCCTCTGTTGCATGAGGCCTTCCTCAAGAAACATTTTGAAAGGATCTCTTGTCCCTTCATTTTTATTTTCTCCTTCCATGAGAGGTCATTTGGGTGTGCGAGAGCTTTTGTCCTCAAGAGAAACAAGCTCGAGACCCAATTCTTTGTACCTCGACCTCGTTGGGGACATGCATTAAGACAACAAGGAGAAGATCGCTCTGATACCACTGATCCAGATTTTATGAGAAGAATGAATCAAATATAGATTATTAAAAGATTATTAACATAGAATAACAGAGATATAGTAAAACTGGTTTTCTATTCAATAAGAAAATAAGCTGAAACTGTAGAATGCAGCGGAAAACAAACTTGCTCGAATGGTGGAGGCTTATCTCTAGAAGAGATGTGACAGATGAGCTCATTCACAAGAAGATGATTACAATGAGGCTCTAAATTCATTTTGACAATAAACAGGAATGTCAAAAACCCTAGACATCCAAAAACCTAACCCTAGGAGATGAAGTGCCAAAAGTCATGTGGGCCCCGTTTGGGTAAGTTAGTCAGTCAACTTCCAGGGGTCATAACTTTTTCATACGATCTCTGTTTTAGGTGTAGGATAGCCCATTGGAAAGGTCTATATGAGGACTACACATTTTAGTCTGATATAGTAAAGGGAAATTTCAATCGTGGCAATCTCTAAAAACGGCTCCGCAAGTTAGGGACCTGAAAACTAGGAAAAAAATTGCCAAACTAGAAAACTATCAAAATGAACTAGTTGGAATAGGTGGGAGGCCACCGAAATCCATATGGATCAATCCTCCCCCCTTAGGAAGAAATGTTATCCATTGCATTGATTTCCCCCATTAGATGAGGAAATTTTTGCAGAATTTGTCCACAGGTGAGCCACTTGCCTTGGTGGAGGAGCTACCCAGCTTTGACAACTCGATAAAGTTGGATCCCTTGCTGTCGGGTTCCCTTGATCTGTGTGTCCACAATATGGTCATTGGATGCTTGTAGTATGCAGTCAGCATTGATTTCTATTCATTTTAACTGCTTTTCTATCTCTCAGGTGTCCAATAATGGTGGGAAATATGGCCAAAGGAGAGACACATTGAAGACTGGGTGTAGGCCAAGGAAAGGGGGAATGTTGAGCACAAAAGAATTGTCACCCACAACCTGGGTGATGGTGTATAGCCCATACTAGAGTGGGCGAGGCTTCCAATGGGGCCCTGTAAGGCGTTCGTTTTGCAAGTGCAACCAAACTTTGTTACCCACCTGAAACTTATGTGGCACACGGTGTTGATCATGGCGCTACTTGTACTTGGCATTGGACTTCTGTAAAATATCCTAAACCCGTTGGAGGATGTGATGGATCCTCTCAATGAACCAGGTGGCTTTGTCATATTCTGGTGGAGCAGGGGATGAGTCGGCCGAGGTGTTTTCCATGGGTAGTGCAACATCCATGGGGCCCAATGGTTGGAATCCCAACCCCACCTGAAAGGGGTTGTCTCCAGTTGAGCTATGCAGGGCTCAGTTGTAGCTATGTTGGACATAGGAAAGACTCTCATCCCATGTGTAGGGGTGCTTGGAATTGTACATGCAGAGGATATGTACGATCATCCGATTGATGACCTCAGTTTGGCCATCTATTTGGGGTTGGAAGGCAGTGGATTTGGTGAGCTTGGTATCCAACAGTGACCAGAGGCTTGACCAGAATGTGATGAGGAACCGATTGTACCGATCTCAGACAATGGTTTTTGGGATACCAAAGTGTACCCAAATGCGTTCAAGGAAGAGCTTGGCAGTGGCCTCTGCAGTGATGTTCTTCTTGCAGGCGGCTGTAATCAACATCTTGGAAAATCGATCAACAACCACAAAAACAAAATCATTGCCCCTCTTGGTGGACAAGAGGCCTGACATGTAGTCCATAGATATGGATTCCCACGACTTGTCAAGAGTAGGAAGAGGGGTGTACAGTCCATGTTTCTTAGTGGTTGGTTTGGCAATAGCGCAGGCAGTGCAGGACCTGATATACTTGCTGCATCCTGTGGAAGTTTCAGCCAGTAGAAATGTTTTTGTATCACTGCCACTCTCTTTTCGATGCCAAACTGTCCTGCCACCCGACTGTAGTGAGCTTCCCAGATCAGCTTCGCACGCTCTCTTGTTGGAATGCATAGATGGCCCAGACGACACAACAACCCATATTGAAGATGGAAATCAATGACCATTGAGTTTTTTCCCAACATTTGGTAGGTGGTGGAGAAGTCAGGGTCTGTCTCATAGAGGCGGGGCCATCCAAAGGTCTCATGGCTGCAAGATTCTAGCACCGTGGTGAGTGCCGCGACTAGAGGTCAGCTAAGGCAATTAGCAACTCGGTTGGTACTTGCAATTTTATACTTGATGTTGAGGTGGAACTGCTGTAAGTATGTGGACCACTTATGATGGCGGTCATTCTGCAATTTGCCTTGGGTCTGCATGTATTGTAGTGGCTTGTGATAAGTGTGGATGACTGTCTCCTTCCCCAGAATGTAATGTCTCCACTAGTGACAAGCTTTCACAATTGAGTACATTTCTTTGTCGTAAGTAGGGTATTTATGAACAACATCTGATATTGTCTCACTATGATATGCCACGGGGTGGCCATGTTGAGTGAGAATGACACCCACAACATAGTATGAAGCATCTGTCTCGATCTCAAAGGGATGTTGCAGGTCTGGAAATGAAAGTACCGGGGATGAGCACAAGCACTGCTTCAAGTCATCGAAGGCTTGTTTTTGGGACAGGCCCCACACAAATGTTTCCTTACCACCACCCCTGGTTACTTGGCTGAGGGCCCATGCAATATGAGAGAATCCCAACACGAACCTGCGATAGAAATTTGCGAGGCCCAAGAAGCTCCAAAGCTCAGAGAGTGTGGTTGGGGCTGGCCAGTCACGGATGACCTAGATCTTGGCTGGATCCACATGCACAACGGTGTAGCCTAAGTAGTGGACCATGTCCATGCCGAAGGAGCATTTTTCCAAGTTTTCATATAGTTTGTGTTGCCGCAGGGTGTGCAGAACCTATTGAATATGCTGCAAGTGTTCCTCCCAAGTCTTGTTATAGATGAGGATGTCATCCAGATACACCACTAAAAACTTACTAGTGAAAGGTTGCAAGATATCATCCATCATCCTCATAAATGTTGCTGGAGCATTTGTCAAACCAAAGGGCATGACCAACCATTCAAAAATACCTTCTTTTGACTTGAAGGTGAACTTCCATACATATGTATTTTCTATTGGGACCTCATGGTAGCCATACTTTAGATCAATCTTATTGAAGTATTTTCCCCCAGTGAGCTGATCAAGGAGGTCGTTGATTCGGGGAATCTGGTACCGGTTTCAGATTGTGATTTTATTCAGGGCTCGGTAATCAATGTTGAGTCGCTAGGTCCCATATTTCTTCTACACCAGTACTATTGGGATCCCACGAGGCGATGATATGGGATGGATGTGCCCCTTGTGGAGAAGTTCTTGGATCTGCCTCTTGATCTCCTCATTTTGTAATAGAGAGCGGCGGTAGAGTGGTCCATTGTGTAGCACTGCGCCTGGGGTCAGATCGATGGGATGCTTGACCTGGCAGTGCAGAGGTACCCCGGTAGGAGAGGAGAAGACATATGACTCTTCTTCCATGACCTTATCCACTTGATTTTGTTGTGTGGAGAGATCTTCCACAGAGGCCCTGGATGTGGCTACGATATTTCTCTTACTCTGAGAGCGAATCATGAAGAAGACAAATTTTACAGTTTGAGAGATGACCTTATTGCATTGCTTGGTAGAGATCAAGGAAATAACACTAGGAGGGACTGCCTTAGGTATCCTGTAAAATTTCTTGTTCAAAGGAATAATAAAACTATGAGGCCTAGAATCATATACAACATGACGTTTCCATAAATAAAGTTGGCCCAAAATAACATTACAAACTTTGAGAGGAGAGACATCACACAATACCTCATCTTTGAAGGGCTTGATGTCGTACGATAGTTGACACTATTGGCTGATGTGAAGATCACTTCCTTGGTGGATCCATCCAATGGTGTAGGGATACGAGTGCGACATTATTGGTAGGTCCAGCTGCTTGAAAACCTCTGCTAAGATGAGGTTCTTCTGGCTACCATTATCAATGATGAAGTGTATCGGGGTGCCTTTTACCCACATATGTGAATGGAAAAGGTGCTCACCTTCTTCTGGCTCATCTAGTTCATTAGGCTGGAGCTTGGTGGTAGCAATGGTGGCACTGGGCTCCGCATCAATGATCCATCTTCCCCTTTCTGGTTTTGACTTAGAGTCAGAACCAACATATGATTTAGAGGCTTTCACTTCAGCCACCAGTGACTACTTTGAGTGATAATCAATAGTGTTATGCCAAGGGCTCTTATGGAAGTCACACCACTTCCTAATATCCTTCTTTATATTTTCAGTGTTCTTCTTTGCTTGCAGCTTGGACAGGTTGTCCTGATACTATCCATATTTTCTCTGTCCCTTTTTCTGTAGGTTGGAGCCACCCTTTCCTTGTTTCTGCTGCGAGGGGTTCCATTTCAGTCTGGATGTATCTCTATAGAGAAATGTGGTACTTGAGCACCAGATGTCGCTCTGAATATTTGATACCCATCTTGGTGCGTAGGGTATGGAAGATATTTGTGAAATCTGGCACTACTTGGTCTCTTTCATGCCGAAGTGTGGTCCATTTGGTGTACAAGTCGTCATAGCTTCAAAAAGGGTAGTATTATTCCTTAATAGCATCCTTGAAGGATTCCCAGGTGGTCGTGACTATAAATAATGAGGGTTCCTCTGTTTCCTTTTGCTCACAGAAAGTTTCCCACCAATCTTTGACACGAGGAACGGCTTTGAGGAGTGCAAAAGTAATTTTTTCTCTATTTGAAAAGTTATGGACAGAAAAATACCCTTCTAGTAGATTCAACCACTTTTCTACATCATCCGCATCTATCTGAACTTCAAATATAGGAATGTCGAAGTTAATCTGTACCTTGAAGGGGGCAACGCCTCCGCTTGAGGAAGATTCGTCGCTTGTTGGTAGCCGCCGAAGGATTTGCACGAAAATATCCATCATCTTGTTCCTCTGTTGTGTGAGGGCTTCCTCAAGAAACATTTTGAAAGGATCTCCTGTCCCATCATCTTTATTTTCTCCTACCATAAGAGGTCGTTTGGGCGTGCGAGAGATTTTTTCCTCAAGAGAAACAAGCTCGAGACCCAATTCTTTGTACCCCGACCTTGTTGGGGACATGCATTAAGACGACAAGGAGAAGACCTCTCTGATACCACTGATCTAGATTTTATGAGAAGAATGAAATGAATATAGATTATTAAAATATGCTTAACATAGAATAACAAAGATACAGTAAAACTGGTTTTCTATTCAATAAGGAAATAAGCTGAAATTGTAAAATGCAGTGGAAAACAAGCTTGCTGGAATGGTGGTGGCTTATCTCTGAGAAGAGATGTGACGATTGCACTCATTCACAAGAATATGATTACAATGAGGCTCTAAAGGCCTTTTTACAATAAACAGGAATGTCAAAAACCCTAGACATCCAAAAACCTAACCCTAGGAGATGAAGCACCAAAAGTCATGTGGGCCCCGTTAGGGTAAGTTAGTCGGTCAACTTCCTGGGGTCGTAACTTTTGCATACGATCTCCATTTTAGGCACACAATACCCCATTGGAAAGGTATATCCGAGGAATAGACATTTTGGTCTGATCTAGTAAATGGTATTTTCGACTGTGGCGATCTCTAAAAATGGCCCCGCAAGTTAGGGTCCTGAAAACTAGGAAAAAAACTGCCAAACTGGAAAACTACCAAAATGAACCAGTTGGAATAGGTGGGAGGCCACCGACATCCATATGGATCAATCCTACCCCTTAGGAAGAAATTTTCTTCGTTGCAATGATTTCCCTCATCAGATGAGGAAATTTCTGCTGAATTTGGCATTGAGTGAGCCACTTGCCTTGGTGTAGGAGTTGCCCCACTTTGACAGCTTGATAAAGTTGGATCCTTTGCTGTCAGGTGCCCTCTATCTGTGTGTCCACAATCTAATCACTATATTCCTATTGCATGTAGTTAGGGTTGATTTATGTTGGTGTCAACTACTCTACTATCTCTGAGGTGTCCAATAATGGTGGGAAATATGGCCAAAGGAGAGCCACGTTGAAGACTGGGTGCAGGCCAAGGAAAGGGGGAATGTTGAGCACAAAATCATTGTCACCCACAGCCTTGGTGATGGTGTATGGCCCATACCAGAGTGGGCGAAGCTTTCAATGGGACCCTGTAAGGTGTTCTCTCTGCAAGTAAAACCAAACTTTGTCACCCACCTGGAACTTATGTGGCACCTGGTGTTGATCATGGCGTTGCTTGTACTTGGCATTGGACTTCTGTAAAATATCCTGAACATGTTGGTAGATGTGATGGATCCTCTCAATGAATCGGGTGGCTTTGTCAGCTTCTGGTGGAGCATGGGAAAATTCTTCTGAGGTGTTCGCCAGGGGTAGTGCAACATCCATGGGGCCCAATGGTTGGAATCCCAACCCCACCTGAAAGAGGCTATGGCTAGTTGAGATATGCAAGGCTCGGTTGTAGCTATACTAGACATAGGGAAGACTCTTATCCCATGTGTGGGGGCTCTTAGAATTGTACATGCACAGGATATGCACAATCATCTGATTGATGACCTCAGTTTGGCCATCTGTTTGGGTTTGGAAGGCAGTGGATTTGGTGAGCTTGGTATCCAATAGTGACCAAAGGCTCGACCAAAATGTGTTGAGGAACTGATTGTCCCGATCTGAGACAATGGTTTTTGGGATCCCAATGTGTACCCAAATGCATTCAAAGAAGATCTTGGAAGTGGCCTCTACAGTGATGTTCTTCTTCAGGCGACCATAATCGCCATCTTGGAAAAGCGATCAACAACCACAAAAACACAATCATTGCCCCTCTTGGTGGATGGGAGGCTTGACATGTATTCCATGGATATGGATTCCCACAACTTGTTAGGAGTAGGAAGAGGGGTGTACAGTCCTTGTTTCTTAGTGGTCGGTTTGGCAATAGTGCAGGTGGTGTAGGACCTGATATACTTGCTGACATCCTGTCAAAGTTTCGGCCAGTACAAATGTGTTTACAATATTTCCACTGTCTTTTCAACGCCAAAGTGTCCTTCCACCCAACTATAGTGACCTTCCCAGATCAACTTCAAGCGCTCACTTGATGGAATGTAGACATGGCCTAGATGGCACAAAATCCCATCCTGAAGATGGAAATTAGTGACCACTGAATTTTCTCCCAACATTTGTTAGGTGGTGGAGAAGTCAGGGTCTATCTCATAGAGGTGGGGGCATCCAGAGGTATCATGGCCGTAGGATTCTAGCACCGTAGTGAGTGTTGCGACTGGAGATCGGCTGAGGAAATTGGAAAATCGGTTGGTACTTCCTGTTTTATATTTGATGTTGAGGTGGAACTGCTGTAAGTATGTGGACCACTTCTGATGGCGGTCATTCTACAATTTTATTTGGGTATGCATGAATTGTAGTGGCTTGTGATCAGTGTGGATGACTATCTCCTTCCCCAGAATATAATGTCTCCATTGGCAGCATGCTTGCACAATGGAGTACATTTCTTTGTCATAAGTAGGGTATTTACGAACAACATCTGATAGTGTCTCACTATGATACACCATGGGGTGGCCATGTTGAGTGAGAACGATGCCCACAACATAGTCTGAAGAATCTGTCTCGATCTCAAAGGGATGTTGGATGTCCGATAATGAAAGTACCAGGGATAAGCACAAGCGTTGCTTCCAGTCATCGAAGGCTTGTTGTTGGGATAGCCCCCACACAAATTTTTTCTTACCGCCACCCCTGGTTACTTGGCTAAGGGCCCATATGATATGAGAGAACCCCAACATGAACCTGCAATAGAAATTGGCGAGGCCCAATAAGCTCTAAAGGTCAGAGAGTGTGGTTGGGGCTGGCCAGTCACAGATGACCTAGATCTTGGTTGGATCCACATGCACACCATGTTGATCGACGGTGTAGCCTAATTAGTGGACCATGTCCATGCCGAAGGAGCATTTTTCCAAGTTTGCATATAGTTTGTGCTTCCGCAGGGTGTGCAGAACCTGCTGAATATCCTGCAAGTGTTCCGCCCAAGTCTTGTTGTAGATGAGGATGTCATCCAGATACACCACTACAAAATTACTGGTGAAAGGTCGTAAGATATCATCCATCATCCTCATAAAAGTTGTTGGAGCATTTGTCAAACCAAAGGGCATGAACAACCATTAAAAAAGACCTTCTCTTGACTTGAAGGTGGTCTTCCATACATTTGTATGTTCTATTGGGACCTGATGGTAGCTAGACTTTGGATCAATCTTACTGAATTATTTGGCCCCCATGAGTTGATCAAGGAGGTCACCAATTCGGGGAATTGGGTACCGGTTTCAGACTGTCATTTTATTTAGGGTCCAGTAATCAATGCAGAGTCATCAGGTCTTGTCTTTCTTCTGCACCAGTATGATTGGGCTCCCACAAGGCGATGAGCTGGGATAGATGTGTCCCTTGTGGAGAATTTTTTTGATCTGCCTCTTAATCTCCTCGTTTTCTAACAAAGAGTGGCAGTAGACTAGTCCATTAGGTAGCGGTGCACCTGGGGTTAGATCGATGGGATGCTTGTCCTGGCAGTGTAGAGGTACCCCGGTAGGAGAGGAGAAGACATCTAACTATTCTTCCATGACCTTATCCACTTGTTTTTTTTGTGTGGAGAGATCAGCCATGGAGGCACTAGATGTGGCTGCGATCTTTCTCTTACTCTGAGAACGAATCATGAAGAATAAAAATTTCCCAGTCTGAGAGATGACCTTCCTACATTGCTTGGAAAAGATCAAGGAAATAGCACTGGGAGGGACTACCTTAGGTATCCTGAACAATTTCTTGTTCAAAGTAATAATAACACTACAAGGCCTAGACTCATATACAACATAATGTTTCCATAAATAAGGTTGGCCTAAAAGAACATTACAAACTTTGAGAGGAGCGACATCGCATAATACCTCGTCTTTGAAGGGCTTGATGTCGTATGATAGTCGACATTGTTGGCTGACGCAGAGATCGATTCCTTGGTGGAGCCATCCAATGGTGTAGGGATGTAGGTGTAGCGTTGTTGGCAGGTCTAGCCGCTTGACAACCTCTGCTAAGATGAGATTCTTCTAGCTACCGCTATCAACGATGAAGTGTAGCGGGGTTCCTTTTACCCACATCTGCAAATGGAAAAGGTGCTTGCCTTCTTCTGGCTCGTCTGGTTTATTAGGCTGGAGCTTGGTGGTAGCAACGGTGGCACTAGGCTCCATGTCAATGATCTGTTTTCCCCTTTCTGGTTCTAACTCAGAGATAGAACCCGCATCTGATTCAAAGGCTTTCACTTTGGCCACCAGTGACTACTTTGAGCGACAATCAACAGTGTTATGCCAAGGGCTCTTATGGAAGTCACACCACTTCCCGGTATCCTTATTTGTCTTTTCGGTGTCCTTCTTTTCTTATGGCTTGGACTGGTTGTCCTGATACTGTCCATCTTTGTTTTGTCCTTTGTTCTATAGGTTGGAGCCGCCATTTTCTGGTTTTTGCTGTGAGGGATTCCTAGGCCCAAATTGTCGTGTCTTTTGTTTGAGCTTCTACTCGATTTTGACAACATATCGATAGGACGCCCCCAAGGAAGAAATGTCCATAAATTCCATTTTGGCATGGATGTATCTATGCAGAGCATCATGGTGCTTTATCACTAGATTTTGCTATGAATATTTGATACCCATCTTGTTGCGTAGGGTATGGAAGATATTTGTGAAATCTGGCACTGCTTGGTCTCTTTCTTGCCGTAGTGTGGTCCATTTGGTATACAAGTCATCATAGCTTCGAATAGGGTAGTATTGTTCCTTAATAGCATCCCTAAAGGATTTCTAGGTGGTTGTGACTGTAAATAATGAGGGTTCCTCTGTTTCCTTTTTCTCATAGAAAGTTTCCTACCAATCTTTGACATGGGGAACGACTTTGAGGAGCGCAAAAGTAATTTTCTCTCTATTTGAAAAGTTATGGACTGAAAAATACCCTTCTAGTAGATTCAACAACTTGTCTACAACATCCACATCTATCTAACATTCAAATATAGGAAGGTTGAAGTTGATCTGTACCCTAGAAGATGAAGCACCAAAAGTCATGTGGGCCCCGTTTGGCTAAGCTAGTCGGTCAACTTCACGGGGTCGTAACTTTTGCATACGATATCCATTTTAGGCACATGATATCCCATTGGAAAGGTATATCCGAGGAATACACATTTTTTTCTGATCTAGTAAAGGGAATTTTCAACTGTGGTGATCTCTAAAAATGGACTTGCAAGTCAGGGACCTGAAAACTAGGAAAGAAACTGCCAAACTGAAAAACTGCCAAAATGAACCAGTTGGAATAGGTGGGAGGCCACCGACATCCATATGGATCAATCCTCCCCCCTTATGAAGAAATGGTCTCCACTACATTGAGTTCCCCCATCAAATGAGGAAATTTCTACTGAATTTGGCCCCAGGTGAGTCACTTGCCTTGGTGCAGGAGCTGCCCCATTTTGACAACTTGATAAAGTTGGATCCTTTGTTGTCGGGTGACCTTGATCTGTGTGTCCATAATCTAATCACTAGATACCTATTGCATGTAGTCAAGGTTGATTTCTATTGGTGTCAACTACTCTGCTATCTCTGAGGTGTCCAATAATGGTGGGAAATATGGTCGAAGGAGAGCCACGTTGAAGACTAGGTGCAGGCCAAGGAAAGGGGGAATGTTGAGCATAAAAGCATTGTCACCCACATCCTTGGTGATGGTGTATGGCCCATACCAGAGTGGGTGAAGCTTACGATGGGGCCCTGTAAGGCATTCTTTCTGCAAGTGCAACCAAACTTTGTCGCCCACCTGAAACTTATGTGGCATCCGATGTCTATCATGTTGCTGCTTGAACTTGGCATTGGACTTCAGTTAAATATCCTGAACTTGTTGGTGGATGTGATGGATCCTCTCAATGAACCGGGTGGCTTTGTTAGCTTCTAGTGGAGCAGGGGATGAGTCGCCTGAGGTTTTCACCATGGGTAGTGCAACATCCATGGGGCCCAATGGTTGGAATCCCAACCCCACCTGAAAGGGGCTGTGGCCAGTTGAGCTATGAAGGGCTTGGTTGTAGCTATGATGGATATAGGAAAGACTATCATCCCATGTGCAGGGGTTCTTGGAATTGTACATGTGCAGGATATGTACGATCATATGATTGACGACCTCAGTTTGGCCATCTGTTTGGGTGTGGAAGGCAGTGGATTTGGTGAGCTTGGTATCCAATAGTGACCAGAGGCTCAACCAGAATGTGCTGAGGTATCAACTATCCCGATATAAGATAGTGGTTTTTGGGATCCCAAAGTGTACCCAGACGCGTTCAAATAAGATCTTGGCAGTGGCCTCTACAGTGATGTTCTTCTTGCAGGCGACCAGAATCGCCATCTTGGAAAAGCGATCAACAACCACAAAAACACAATCATTGCCCCTCTTAGTGGATGGGAGGCCTGACATGTAGTCCATGGATATGGATTCCCACAGCTTGTCAGGAATAGGAAGAGGGGTGTACAATACCTATTTCTTAGTGGTCGGTTTGGAAATAGCGCAGGCGGTGCAGGACCTGATAGACTTGCTGACATCCTATCAAAGTTTCGACTAGTAGAAATGTTTTTGCAGCATTGCCACTGTCTTTTTGATGCCAAAGTGTCCTGCCACCCGATTGTGGTGAGCTTCTCAGATAAGCTTCGCATGCTTGCTTGATGGAATGAAAAGATGGCCCAGACGACATAACAACCCATCCTGAAGATGGAAATTAATGACCACTGAGTTTTCTCCCAACATTTGGTAGGTGGTGGAGAAGTCAAGGTCTGTCTCATAGAGGTGGGGCCATCCAGAGGTCTCATGGCCGCAAGAGTCTAGCACCATGGTCAGTGTCGCGACTGGAGGTTGGCTAAGGAAATCAAAAACTTAGTTCGTACTTCCTATTTTATACTTGATGTTGAGGTGGAACTATTGTAAGTATGTGGACCTCTTCTGATGGTGGTCATTCTTCAATTTGCCTTTGGTCTGCATGAATTGTAGTGGCTTGTGATCAGTGTGGATGACTTTATCCTTCTCCATAATGTAATGTCTCCACTTGTGGCAGGCTTGCACAATGGAGTACATTTCTTTGTTGTAAGTAGGGTATTTACGAACAAAATCTGATAGTGTCTCACTTTGATACGTCATGGGGTGGCCATGTTGAGTGAGAATGGTGCCGACATCATAGTCTGAAGGATCTGTCTCGATCTCAAAGGGATGTTGTAGGTCCGGTAATGTAAGTACTGGGGATGATCACAAGTGCTGCTTCAAGTCATCGAAGGCTTGTTTTTGGGACAGACCCCACACAAATTTTTCCTTATCGCCACCCCTAGTTACTTGGTTGAGGGCCCATGCGATATGAGAGAATCCCAACATGAACCTGCGATAGAAATTGGTGAGGCCCAAGAAGCTTTGAAGCTCAGAGAGTGTGGTTGGGTCTGGCCAGTCAAGAATGACCTAGATCTTGGTTGGATCCACCTGCACACCATCTTGATCGACGGTGTAGCCTAACTAGTGGACCATGTCCATGTCGAAGGAGAATTTTTCCAAGTTTGCATATAGTTTGTGTTGCCGCACGGCGTGCAGAACCTGTTGATTATGCTGCAAGTGTTCCTCTAAAGTCTTTCTGTAGATGAGGATGTCATCGAGATACACCACTACAAAATTACTAGTGAAAGGTCGTAATATATCATCCATCATCCTCATAAAAGTTGCTGGAGAATTTGTCAAACCAGAGGGCATGACCAACCATTCAAAAAGATCTTCTTTTGACTTGAAGGTGGTCTTACATACATCTGTATGTTCTATTGGGACCTGGTGGTAGCTAGACTTCAGATCAATCTTACTAAAGTGTTTGGCCCCTGTGAACTGATCAAGGAGGTCACCGATTTAGGGAATCGGGTACCGGTTTCAGACTGTGATTTTATTCAGAGCCCGGTAATCAATGTAGAGTCACCAGGTCCCATCTTTCTTCTGCACCAGTATGATTGGGCTCCCACAATGTGATGATATGGGACGGATGTGCCCCTTGTGAAGAAGTTCTTAGATCTGCCTCTTGATCTCCTTATTTTCTAACAAAGTGTGGCGGTAGACTGGTACATTGGGTAGCGGTGCGCCTGGGGTCAGATCGATGGGATGCTTGACCAGACAGTGCAGAGGTACCCTAATAGGAGAGGAGAAGACATCTGATTATTCTTCCATGAACTTATCCACTTGCTTTTGTTGTGTGGAGAGATCGATCATAGAGGCCCTGTATGTGGTTGGGATCTTTCTCTTACTCTGAGAGTGAATCACGAAGAAGAAAAATTTCTCAGTCTGAGAGATGACCTTCCTGCATTGCTTGGAAGAGATCAAGGAAATAGCACTGGGAGAGACTGCCTCAGGTAACCTGTACAATTTCTTGTTCAAAGTAATAATAACACTACGAGGCCTTGACTCATATACAACATGACGTTTCCATAAATAAGGTTGGCTCAAAAGAACATTACAAACTTTGAGAGGAGCAACATCACACAATACCTTGTCTTTGAAGGGCTTGATGTCATATGATAGTCGACACTGTTGGCTGACGTGGAGATCGCTTCCTTGGCGGAGCCATCCAATGGTGTAGGGATGCAGGTGCGGCGTTGTCGATAGGTCTAGATGCTTGATGACCTCTGCTGAGATTAGGTTCTTCTGGCTACCGCTATCAATGATGAAGTGTAGCAGGGTGCCTTTTACCCAAATCTGTGAATGGAAAAGCCACTCACCTTATTCTAGCTCATTTGGTTCATTAGGCTGGAGCTTGGTTGTAGAAACGGTGGCATTGGGCTCCACATCAATGATCCATCTTCCCCTTTTTGGTTCCGACTCAGAGTCACAACCCACATCTCTTTCAGAGGCTTTCACTTCGGCCACCAGTGACTACTTTGAGCGACAATCAGCAGTGTTATGCCAAGGACTCTTATGGAAGTCGCACCACTTCCTAGTATCCTTCTTTGTCCTTTCAGTGTCCTTATTTTCTTGTGGCTTGGACTAGTTGTCCTGATACTGTCCATATTTGCTCTGTCCTTTGTTCTGTAGGTTGGGGCCACCATTTCCTGGTTTTTTCTATGAGGGGTTCCTAGGCCGAAATTGTTGCGTCTTTTGTTTGAGCGTCTTCTCAATTTTGAAAAAATATCGATAGGACACCATCAAGGACGAGATGTCCATAAATTCCATTTTGGTCTAGATGTATCTGCTCGAGGAAGATGCGTCGCTTGTTGGTAGCCGCCGAAGAATTTGCGTGAAACTATCCATAATTTCCGTTCCTCTGTTGTGTGAGGGATTCCTCAAGAAACATTTTGAAAGGATCTCCTATCCCATCATATTTATTTTCTCCTACCATGAGAGGTCGTTTGGGCATGCCAGAGCTTTTGTCCTCAAGAGAAACAAGCTCGAGACCCAATTCTTTGTACTTTGACCTCGTTGGGGACATGTATTAAGATGACAAGGAGCAGACGGCTCTGATACAAATGATTCGTATTTTATGAGAAGAAAAAAATGAATACAGATTATTAAAATATGCTTAACACAGAATAATAGAGATACAGTAAAATTGGTTTTCTATTCAATAAGGAAATAAGCTGAAACTGTAAAATGCAGTGAAAAACAATCTTGTTGGAATGGTGGTGGCTTATCTATGAGAAGAGATGTGACGAATGCTCTCATTCACAACAAGATGATTACAATGAGGCTCTGAAGGCCTTTTTACAATAAACAAGA
>CBVK0100543756.1:0-17353 GCA_900067695.1 Picea abies | reverse complement strand
ATCTACACTCTTTCCCTACACGACGCTCTTCCGATCTCACAATGAAAATGCCTCATAAAGAGAAGTATTTCAAATAGGAAACTTCCATTAGGATAATTCAACATTGCAATTTTTGCATCTTATATACATACAAGATAGTTTATTATATACAATTATGTGCACCACTTTTAAGATTTTACTTTAACTTTCAAAGTCACAAGTATACAAGATAACTCATCATATATAGTGATGTGCTTTGTCTATACAAGAAAGAAGGACATCAAAATAAGTGTGTAGAGAAATATTTATATAATTATTTCTTATTATATTATTTTGATTTTTTATATAGAACATATTTTCATGCTTTACATCTAAAATAGCTTTCATTTATTTATTTATTTGTTTGATTTTGTTGTTAACTACTTAAAAAAATTAACTTTATAAAAATAAATAAAGTTATCTACCATTGTTATTTATGTTAGTAGAATAAATGACAATAATATAACTAACAATTTTGTTATTAAACCTCTAATTATTTTTGCACATTGTACACATATTAATGTTAAAATAATATATTCTCAAAGGAGTTGGAAAAAAAAATCTAGCTAAAACACTTCTATCTCACATTTATAATATTTGAACAATTTAACAATGATTGAAAAAATAAACAATTAATCATAAAGCTCTATACATTAAGAAAAATTCAACATTAAATTTTCAAAATGTACAAATAAAAACTGAGTATATTACAAAAAATTTAAAATAACTTTGAGAGGCTCATAATAATTTAAGACAAAATTAACACTATGCATTTAATTATATAGATACATAAGTAGAATTCCCATATAGAAATTTATAGAGTAAAAAAGGTAATATTTTGTTGAAATATATAATATTAGGTCTAGTGTCTTTAATAAAAACATCAACATAACAAAACGATTGCAAAAAAATTAGGTGATTGTAAACTACATATTGGTGTTGGTGTTGATCTAGAACTTGAAAATATTATTGGTTATATTTTGTAGAAGATCATCAACTTTTGTAGAAAATTGAGACCCTCCATAAAAGTTATTTACAAAAGAAGATGGAGAAGAGTTTGTTGTGTCCACTTTCTTGCCTTTAATAACTTATTTAAATAAATTAATTTATATAAAAAAAAACTGTTTAAATAAAATGATATACACAATAAAATCATATTAGATTTGTTTGAAACATACCAGTTTTCCTTCCTCATCTTTGTACAAAACTATATAATCTCCAACTTCAAGACCATGTGTTTTGACAAACTTGACTATAAGAAGCATGAAAAAGAAATGATTAGACCTTAAACAAAATCTCTACATATTATTACATTTAAATGGAATCTATGAAAAATTACAGCTTACCTGTATGTTCCATATGTACATTTTGGTCATGTTATTTGGCCAAAATCTGCTCGTCCCAATATTTTATTTAAAATAGGGGAAGGATCACAAGATTTACATATACGATGGGTTAAAATATGAATTTTATTGTTTTAAAATAAATACCTGTGTCTTAAATGCCAGATTCGAGGCAAGGTCATCACCTCCATGTCCTCCATTTCCACCTCTTTCTGGACATCACGATAACAGATTCCAGTAATTTAGAAAGTAAAAAGATGAAAAAAAAATTAAAACATGTATATGCAGATTTGAAATTATATGATACAATGAAAGTAATACCTTAGGGAAGCATAATTCTTCCTGTGTTGTTTACATCACTGCTTCAAAGCTCCTTCCATAATAAGAATATATAGCTCTGGTTGGAGTGATCTCTGCTCCATTATTAAAATATTTATAAATAATTAAGGTCGTGGTCAATATTAAATTAGTGAATAAGATTCTCTTTTTTGTGAGAGAAGGGATCTTATTTGTCCAAGATTTGACTGGTAAAGTGTATGGAGGTATACATATCCTACCCTTTTGGATTTGAACTTGTGACCTCTTAAAAAGAAACAGGATCTTATTTGTCCAGGATTTGATTGGTAAAGTCTATGGAGATATACATATCCTACCCCTTTGGATTTGAACTTGATGCAGGAGCATCGCCAACAACAAGTAAGCGGGGCACAAACACCAACGCATTTTGGCACATGATGAATTGTTTGAAATGTTTTGAAGTTTGATACGCCAAACATTAATGAAACAATTAAGAAAGGGCGTACTTGTATATTGTAATCAGACCTCGAGCATCCCACTCTCATTTGAAGGACTAAGAGGCATTTATGCTAGTAAATGTAAGTAGGTAGATTTAAATTCCTAGATTAGACAGTTTTAGGAGCCCAAGGATAAACAGACATAGACACCCTCACTTGTATCATTGTAACATTAGCATAATCAATCAAGAGAGCATAGAGAAGAAGAAGTAGAAAGATGTGTAGAAGAACCCATGTACAAAAGTTCTGAGATTAATATATGAAGCTTTGATTCAGACTCATGGTGTTCCAATATTTTCTGTGTATGCATGATTGAATGTTATGTTCATGCTGGTTTTACTCTTTCTGGTATACATTTGCTTTTATGCCATGTATGTATGATTTCGTGTTAAGCATTCGACGTCTGAGAGAGTAAAGAATGAGTTTCAATTGTTTCTTTGTCTGAGCAAGAGTTTTTCTGCAAGGAGTGCAGTGAAATTGTCTACAAAGTGTGCATTGACAGAAGTCGGAGTTCATCTCTGCAAGCCCAGGAGGGATAACATTGTTCTCATTCTCATAGAAGTGCAAGTTAAGCACAGGAGCCATGCAAGGAGTGCGTAGGCCGAGTGAAGTCTCAGAGTTACAACCTGAGGGAAGAATTGAAGCACTGCTGCTGCAAAAAGAGTGCACAGAGTCTAAGAATTCAAATAATTGGAGTGTATTTGAAGAAGTGTCGCAAGGAGTGTGTGCAGGAATTTTCCTTGAAGGACTTGAGGATTTTTCCATCAAGCTTAGAAGGGATAGGATCTTCGAAGCTGTTGAAGAAAAGATCAGGAGGTTTAGTACCTTGAAGTGTTCGAAGGGGAGGCATTGCAAAATTACTTGCAGGCTGATAAGTTCCAGCGAAGGAATATTGTGTTCGCTTCGCAAGAGTCGTCAAGGAGGCATTGGACGGTTGGAATTCTTCTTGGAGAATTTGTGAAGTCCCAAGAGCCATCGGATCGTGCAAAGGAGCAGGGGAGTTACGGTTTAAAACCTTTTCATCAAGATTCTAAGCCATCCGTTAGAAGGAGGACCTGTGTCGCGAGATCACCCGTATCGGGGATTCAGACATCGGAGGTCAGAAAGAGAAGTCCTTCAACTTCACGAGTGGCAAAGTCACGAGAGAATCACAGCCATCCATCGGAGGAGGATAGGTGGCAGAGATCAAGGGATCTCACGAACTCCAAGGTTCACAAGGTGAGAGCCCAATGATTAGGCGCTCTAAGTTGCGTGTGGCGAAATCACAAGGAGCTAGGAAAGTCGTAGGATCTGAGCCAACAGGGGCCGTTGGATCACTCACGTAATCTCATTTTGGGGTTTCGTGGGTTGAAGAGCCGAAAGATTAGCATCAGGATTCACGAAGTCATGAAATCTAAAACTCCAAAAGGCAGGAAGTTCCGTTGTAGGACCCGCGTTGACGATGTGTCGAAATTTTGGCATTTTGGCATATTGGTGGATAGGAAGTCAATACTTTTGTCTCGAAAGTCCTAAAGTCACGAGTTGTGATAAGGAGTAGTGATAAGTTCATGATCCCGAAACTTCAGGTGTCGGGGTACAAAGGATGTAGCACTTCGTGAAGCGAAGTCGTGAAGTGTCGAAGCTGGGCACAAGGGACATGTGGTAGAACTGCAAGGTGGGCTCGTGCGATAGATAGGCGGAAATGTGTTACCTAGTGAAAGGAGTCAACACTCGTTGACCTCTCGCATCTCAGGGATTCATGAGATAAGGGAACGAGAGTTCAACCCTTCGACTCGCGAAGTCGTGAGTAGTGAGAACGCAAGGAGAAAAGTCAACATCGCTTCTCGGGGTTTCGTGAAAGGAAGGTGTCAATATTGGACGTTGAAACTTGTGAAGTGGCGAGTAGCGAGAGGAGCTAGCGTTAAGCCTATCTGATGGTCACACGCGGAAGGCGCTGACAAAAGAAGAGCTATATCCATTTCATGATCTAGGGTATCGCGGTATTGAGAAAGAAGATTTGGGAGCCTTGACTCACGAACTCGTGAGTTATGAGTTGCGACAAGAACTTTTGGAATTGGGCCTTGGTCATAGTGTTGCGGTCGCACGAGAAGACAGAGCTCATGCCTAGTGCTATTTGCATAGGGGAGCTTCTGAAAGGACCTGTGGATCGATAATTTATGGTTTCAGAAGAGAATCTAAAGAGCCAATTCGGCTCGAGGGAGATAAAGAACGATCCTATAAGAGGATTTCAGCCCCAGGGCCGATAGGTCTGCGTCAGTTTTGGTATCAAAGAACAAAAATATTTCTTTGCTTTCTGTAGTAGGGAAAAGAAAGATTTACCATTCCGCCGAGAAGAAGAGACAAGCAAACACCTGATCTGCTAGAGGATAGGGAGATGTCAAGAGAAAGGGGTAGACAGGTGCCAAATCCATCCATGGAAAGAGATATACATGACCTACACGCCAGAGTCGTGGACATGGAAATAAAGTAGAGGTGCACAACTGGTGTTGGAGATGTTAGTGAATCTGAAAGTGAAGATGAAGATGGACATGAAGGAGAAGAAGTTGTGGCAGAAGATGCAACAAATGAACGCCTACTCAGGGTTGTTGCAAGAATGAGTGCATGGACATTCCAGTATATGAAGGAAACCTGGATGCCGAAGAGCTTCTAGACTAGATTAGAGATCTAGACACGTATTTTGACTATGAAGATGTCAAGGAAGACAAGAAAGTCAAACATGCTATCACAAGACTTAAAGGACATGCAACATTATTGTGGGATGAGCTACAAGCTGACAGATGCTGCAAAGGCAAGTAGAAAATCAAGAGTTGGGATAGGATGATCACAAAGATGAAGACGAAATTCATTCCCAGGGATTACCAAATTACTCTGTTTCATAGAATGCAAAATTTGAGATAGAAGGTGATGTCAGTAAAGGAGTACACTGAAGAATTCTACAGGCTAAACATCAGGGCAGGTCATCGCGAAAGTGATGATGAAAAATTTTCTAGGTACATGAATGGTCTAAGATACGACATTCAGGATGAGATGAGCATGATGACCATCCGAACAGTGGAAGATGCTTATTAGATGGCTCTAAAAGCTGAAGAGAAGCTGAGCCAAAAACAAGGTCAAAGGGGCCGAGGAAGAAGTCAAGCCAGAGGTAAATCAGTTGCCAAGGATAGAAATCAGAAACCCAAGGAAGAGTGGAAGAAACCTCAGAATCAAACTGAGAGAGGTGGAAGTTCACAGAGGGGGAAGCATACCAAACAGAGAGGACAATATGTTGATGGAAACATTTTTCCTCGTATTAGAGGTAGAGGAAGAGGAAGAGGTGGAGTGGTGAAATGCTTCACATGTGGAAAGGTTGGACATAAATCTTATGAGTGTCAAGACATAAAGAAAGAAGGTGGTAAGACTCACATTGCCGAAGCACAGAGGCAGAATGTTGAGGCAGAGGATGCTGAAGGCGGAAGATTGTTGATGATGCGAAAAGTTCTCTTAACACCAGAGAAGGAGGTGGAGAGTTCATTCCAAAGGAACAGACTTTTTCGGACCGCTTGCAAGACCAAAGACTGGGCATGCAAAGTCATCATGGAAAGTGGTAGCACAGATAATCTCGTTTCTACATAGATGGTAGAAAAGATGGAGTTGGAGACTATTGAACATCCAAGTCCATACAGAGTTTCGTGGCTACAAAAAGGAAATCAGGTAAATGTCACTAAACAATGTTTAGTTGAGTTTAAAATAGGAGGGTATAAAGATGAAATACTCTGTGATGTTATTCCCATGGATGTTTGTCATCTATTGTTGGGTAGACCATGGAAATATGACATAAATGTGATTCATGATTGGAGGAAGAACACATACACCCTAGAGAAAAATGGGAGAACTCACATGTTGCTTCCAATCAAAGATAAGGAGGTGAAACCTGAAGTAAGCAATGTTGTACTTCTCATGAGTGGGAAGGAACTTCTTACATAGGTTAAGAAGAAGGAGGAACCACAATTCATTGTGGTCAGGAAGCCTAAAATTGTTTTAACCAGTACAAGGGTAGATGATTTACCAGAAGAGGTTCAGAAACTATTGGAAGAGTTTGCTGACATAGTAGTGGATGAACTACCTTGTTCATTGCCACCGATCATAAGTGTAAATCATCACATTGATATCATACTTGGAGCTAGTTTACCAAACAAAGAAGCGTATAGATTGATGCCGCAGGAGAATGAAGAAGTCAAAAGACAGGTCCAGGATTTAATGGACAAGGGGTTGGTTAGAGAAATCTTGAGTCCATGTGTTGTTCCGACAGTGCTCAGTCCGAAGAAAGATGGAGGCTAGAGGATGTGTACTGACTCAAGATCAATTAACAATATTACCATTAGGTATAGATTCCCATTGCCAAGAATGGATGATTTGATGGATTGCTTGAGTGGGGCCAAATGTTTTTCAAAGATTGATTTGAAAAGTGGATATCATCAGATTCGTATGAGAGAAGGTGATGAATGGAAGACAGCCTTCAAGACTAATGAAGGGTTGTATGAATGGCTTGTTATTCCATTTGGATTAATGAACATGCCAAGTACTTTCATGAGATTGATGAATGAAGTCCTAAAGGATTTCATCGAAAATTTTTTCATTGTGTATCTGGATGACATACTGATTTTCAGTAAAATGGAGGTAGAGCATCTGAAACATTTGGCTACAGTGATGAAGAAGCTATAGAAAGAGAAGCTGCTAATAAACATTTAGAAATCCTTATTCATGAAGACAAAGCTCATTTATTTGGGTTTTTTTATTTCTGCAGACAAGTTGAGGATGGATCCAGATAAGGTGGAGGTAATTAAGAATTGTCCATCACTGAAGAATATCTTTGAAGTTCGAAGTTTTCATGGATTGGCTAGTTTCTACCGGAAGTTCATAAAAAATTTCAGTGGAATTAGTGCACCGATGATGGACACAGTGAAGAATAGACACAAGTATTTTCATTGGATAGAAGAGGATGAGAAAAGTTTTAATTTGCTAAAAAGGAAAATCACAGAACAACCAATTTTGGTGTTGCCAGATTTCAAAAAGACATTTCAAGTAAAGTGTGATGCAAGTGGATTTGCAATAGGGGAAGTCTTGAGCCAAGAAGATAGGACGATGGAATACTTCAATGAGAAGCTGAATAAGAGAAAGTGAAATACTCCACGTATGACAAAGAGTTCTATGCTATTATTCAGGCATTGAAGAAATGGAGACACTATTTGATCCCCAAGGAGTTTGTCTTATACAGTGACAATCATACTTTGCAATTTGTAACTCAACAGGAGAAGTTGAATTAAAGACATGTTAAATGGGTTGAATACATGTAGAACTTTACTTTTGTAACTAAGCATATTTCTATAACTGCTAACAAAGTTGTTGATGCTTTGAGCAGGAAATGTTTGTCATTGCAGGAGTTCAGAGTCAAAACACTGGGTTTTGATGATCTCAGGGACATGTACAGAGATGATCTAGATTTTAGGGAGGCGTATGAAGCACCTGAGAATCCAATTCTCAGGGACAGAAGTTAATGGACAGAATAAATAATCCAGGAAGGATTACTGTTTAAGAGTAATCAACTATGTATTCCAAAGGGCTCAATGAGGGAGAATATGTTGAAGGAGAAACATAGTGGAGGATTGGCCAGGCATTTTGGTCATGACAAGACGTTCTCAAAGTTAAATGAGTCATATTTTTTGTCAGGAATGAGAGCAGACGTCAAACAATTCGTGGACAGATGTAGAATTTGTCAGCATTCAAAAGGAAAGAGGCAGAATGCAGGCTTATATCAACCGTTATCCATACCTGAGAGGCTATGGGATGCAGTCAGCATGGACTTCATATTGGGGCTGTTGAGAACACAAAGAGGGTTTGATTCAATATTTGTGGTAGTGGATAGATTTTCTAATATGGCACATTTCATACCATGTCAGAAAACCAGTGACACAACTCACATTGTGAATCTGTTTTTCAAAGAAGTCATTCAACTTCACGACTTACCAAGGAGCATAGTTTCAGATCGAGACACCAAGTTCATGGGACACTTCTAGAGAACCTTATGGAAAAATCTAGGAACGAACTTGTCATTTAGTTCAGCTTATCATCCTTAGGTGGATGGACAAACAGAAGTTGTGAATAGAAGTTTGGGAGACTTACTGAGGAGCTTGGTGACAAAACACCACAGTCAGTGGGACAATATTCTTCCACAGGTGGAATTTTCTTACAATGATTCACTTAATAGGAGCACAGGAAAGAGTCCGTTCCAAATTGTTTATGGGACATAGCCAAGAGGAGTATCTGAACTGAGAGATTCAGAACGAGATGAGATAAGAAGTGCTAGTGCGGAAGATTTTGCTGAAGCAATGAAGGAACTTCACAGCCAGGTGAAGGAGCGATTGCAGAACTCGAGCCAAGAGTATAAACGCAGAGCAGATCAACACAAGAGACAACTTCAATTTGAGGTTGGTGATTTGATTCTGGCACATCTGAGAAAGGAAAGGTTCCCGAAGGGGACATATAACAAACTAAATATGAAGAAGATCAGACCATGTAAGGTCTTGAAGAAATTTGGGGCAAATTCTTATGAGATTGAATTACCCGATGGGATCATAATTTCTCTGATATTCAATGTCTCAGATTTGTACCCATACAAAGCTGAGGAAGCAGGAACAGGTGATGAACAACTAGAGGTTCAATGGACTAAATAGATGCCATTTGCAGAGAAGCCACAGATGGAAATCATACTGGACAAAAGAGTTAGTAAGAGGACCAGGAGAAAGGAATACTTTGAATACTTGGTCAAGTGGAAGGGACATCCAGTTGAAGATGCCAGCTAGGAAAATGAAGCAGAGATCCAGAAGCATGGACAGACCGTGTGAGAGCTCATGGATAGGAGCCCATGAAAATTTTCAAGCGAGGGAGTATGATGCAGGAGCATCGCCAACAACAAGCGAGCGAGGGACAAACACCAATGCATTTTGGCACATGATGAATTGTTTGAAATGTTTTGAAGTTTGATACACCAAACATAAATTAGACAATTAAGAAAGGGCGTACTTGTAGATTGTAATTAGACCTTGAGTGTCCCGCTCTCATCTGAAGGACTAAGAGGCATTTATGCTAGTAAATGTAAGTAGGTAGATTTAAATTCCTAGATTAGACAGTTTTAGGAGCCGGAGGGAAAACGGATATAGACACCCTCACTTGTATCATTGTAACATTAGCATAATCAATCAAGAGAGCATAGAGAAGAAGAAGCAGAAAGATGTGTAGAAGAACCCATGTACAAAAGTTCTGAGATTAATATATGAAGCTTTGATTTAGACTCATGGTGTTCCAATACTTTCTGTGTATGCATGATTGAATGTTATGCTCATGATGGTTTTACTCTTTTTGGTATACATTTTCTTTATGCCATGTATGTATGATTTCGTGTTAAGCATTCAAAGTCTGAGAGAGTAAAGAATGAGTTTCAATTGTTTCTCTGTCTAAGCAAGAGTTTTCCTGCAAGGAGTGCAGTGAAATTGTCCGCAAGGTGTGCATACACAGAAGTCAGAGTTCGTCTCTGCAAGCTTAGGAGGGATAACATTGTTCTCATTCTTGTAGAAGTGCAAGTTAAGCATAGGAGCCATGCAAGGAGTGCACAGGCCAAGGGAAGTCTCAGAGTTACAACCCGAGGGAAGAATTGAAGGACTGCTGCTGCAAAAAGAGTGCACAGAGTCTAAGAATTCAAATACTTGGAGTTTATTTGAAGAAGTGCCGCAAGGAGTGCATGCAGGAATTTTCCCCGAAGGACTTGAGGATTTTTCAATCAAGCTTAGGAGGGATAGGATCTTCGAAGCTGTCGAAGAAAATCTCAAGAGGTTTAGTACCTTGAAGTGTTCGAAGGGGAGGCGTTGCAAAATTACTGGCAGACCAATAAGTTCCAGTGAAGCAATATTGTGTTCACTTCGCAAGAGTCGTCAAGGAGGCATTGGACGGTCAGAATTCTCCATGGAGAATTTGCAAAGTCCCGAGAGCCATCAGATAGTGCAGAGGAGTAGGGGAGTTATGGTTTAAAACCTTTGCATCAAGATTCACGAGGTTGCGAAAGGCGAATTCACAAAACCGCGAAAGAATCTAAGACGTCCATTAGAAGGAGGACACGTGTCATGAGATCACTCGTATCGGGGATTCAGACATCGAAGGTCAGAAAGAGAAGTCCTTCAACTTCATGAGTGGTGAAGTTGCGAGAGAATCACAGTCGTCCATCAGAGGAGGATAGGTGGAAAAGATCGAGGGATCTCGCGAACTTGGAGGTTCGCAAGGTGAGAGCCCAAAGATTGGGAGCTCCAAGTCACGAGTGGCAAAATCATGAGGAGCTAGGACAGTCATAGGATCTGAGCCAACAAGGGTCATTGGATCACTCACGTAATCTCATTTCTGGGTTTTTTGGGTTGAAGAGATGAAAGCTTAGCATCAGGATTCGTGAAGTCACGAAGTCTGAAACTCCAAAAGGCGCGAAGTTTTGTTGTGGGACTCGCGTTGACGACATGTTGAAATTTCTGCATATCGGTGGATAGGAAGTCAATACTTTTGTCCCAAAAGTCTCGAAGTCATGAGTTGCGATAAGGAGTAGCAAGAAGTTCAGGATCTTGGCACTTTAGGTGTCGGGGTACAAAGGAAGTAGCGCTTCGGGAAGCGAAGTCACAAAGTGCCGAAGCTAGGTACGAGGGACACGTGGTAGAACTGCAAGGTGGGCCCATGAAATAGATAGGTGGACACGTGTTACCTAGTGAAAGGAGTCAACACCCATTGACCTCTCGCATCTAGGGGATTCATGAGATAAGGGAACGAGAGTTCAACCCTTCGACTCACGAAGTCGCGAGTAGTGAGAATGCGAGGAGAAAAGTCAACATCGCTTCTCGGGGTTTCGTGAAAGGAAGGTGTCAAGATTGGACGTTGAAACTTGTGAAGCGGGGCGTAGTGAGAGGAGCTAGCGTTAATCCTAGCCGATGGTCATGCGCAGAAGGTGCTGACAAAATAAGAGCTATATCCATTTCATGATCTCGGGTATCGCGGTATTGAGAAAGAAGAGTCGGGAGCCTCGACTCATGAACTCATGAGTTGCGAGTTGCGACAAGAGCTTTTGGAATTGGGATTTGGTCATAGTGCTGTGGTCGCACGAGAAGACGGAGCTTGCGCATAGTGTTGTTTGCATAGGGGAGCTTCTAAAAGGACCTGTGGATCGATAATTGGTGATTCCAGCAGGGAATCTAAAGAGCCGATTCGACTCTTGGGAGATAAAGAACGATCCTGTGAGTAGATCTTGGCCCGATGGCTGATAGGTATGCATCAGAACTTGTGACCTCTTAAAAAAAATGTATATTCTTAATCATTAGACCCACTCAAATAGTATATAAAACTAAAAGAAAAAAAATAATTAACACACCTTGATCTCATTTATGGAATGTGAAATTATCTCACAGCTTTGAAACCTCTGTTTGGACATAGATGTGACCAGGTGAGAGACTTTTAAGTACTGCATCTTAAATTCTTCCCTTTCACCATATCGTGGTGCCAGCTGCTTTGGTAGCTAACGAGGGAGATTCGTCAAATTGATTTGAAGCTAAATTTCTTGTTGCTTCTGGCCCAACCATAGTAAATATATTATCAATATGTTGTGACTGATTAACATTTGTGTCCGGAAAAAAAACTTGGACTTGCGAACAATGGACCAAAACCAATCGAATTATATGTGACGGGTTCAGCGGGAGGTGCTTCGTATGGAGGGAAACCCGTTGGTGAAAAAGTATTGGATGAACTACTGTAATGAAAAGACCGAAAATCACTGATTTGTTTAGTTTCAATGTGAGATTTTTGAACATTATAATTTAACTTTACATCCCTTAACATAGAGGAAATGGAATTCAACCTGAAAAGACTGAAAACCACTGATTTGTTTCATTTCAACATGAGATTTGTGAACATTATAATTTACCTTTACATCCCTTAACATAAAGAAAATGGAATTCAACTTGTTATGATGGAAAATGAATTCATCCTCATCAACCTATTATGTTAAAAGACGTTAAACTTAAATTGAACTCATTAAATGGATTTCAGATTTCATTTATTTAATGGGTATGGAGTAAAGTTAACAGTACTGCAATGAAAAGACTGAAAACCACTGATTTGTTTAGTTTCAACGTGAGATTTGTGAACATTATAATTTAACTTTACATCCCTTAACATAAAGGAAATGGAATTCGACCTGAAAAGACTGAAAACCACTTATTTGTTTCGTTTCAACATGAGATTTGTGAACATTATAATTTACCTTTACATATCTTAATAGAAAAGAAATGAAATTGAACCTATTATGATGGAAAATGAATTCATCCTTATCAACCTATTATGTTAAAGACATTGAACTTAAATTGAACTCATTAAATGGATTTCAGATTTCATTTATTTAATGGGTATGGAGTAAAGCTAACAGTTGATTATTATTGATTTTACTCTATATTTACTGGATACATAGAATCTGTAATCAAAATAAGAGCCATAATCGTTGGATGAATAGAATCTGCAATCAAGATAAGGGCATATATATATATAACCCTTAAAAGATGGAAATAGAATTCAACCTATAGCGACGATGGAAAAGGAGGATGAATTCCTTTTCCATAGGTTGAATTCCATTTATTAAGAAGAATCCACCTGGTATTGGGATTGATGAGGATGAATTCCATACATAACAAAAGAAGAAACTACCTGGGATGGAGATTGATGATGATGTATTCCATGGTGAGGTTGTTTGCCTTTGGGATCGTTGTTTTCAAATTTAGAGCCATGCTAGATGAACAACCAGTGTTGTGACCAGTGCCTGGATGAGGAGCTCGGATCCTTGCAAGCATATACTCCATGATTTCTAAGATCAAGCACTAGAAATTCCAATTCTTCCGACGAGGCCATCAATATTGACCATCCAATCAAGACCATCGTTAATATAGTTACCATGAACCATTGAAAGGTCTCACCTCATTTGTATTAAGATTTTGAGAAAATGTTCTAAACAAAAAATGATACCTTCTTTCTCGCCTCCACGAGATTCGGTGACATCCTTGATCCAATAAATATCCCACTTCAATGCTTTTATTTGGGAAATACTAAAAGGGAACCCATGTACCTTAAACCAATGGTACATAACTTGTTTGAACTAGTAAGACAAACAAGCCTCCAACAATTCACCTAATTGGCAATTTATAATACACTTTATTATATCGTATGGATTTACACTCTTCCTTCCATACTATAAATCTTGGAAGCTTGAATGACAAGCTGGGAAACAATCCTCCACTTGCACCAGATCTGTAACATCCCACTATGGTGCACTGAGAAAACTTATTCTTTGAGGACACTTGCTCCCAGGTGATCTGGACTTTTATGATGTTAAACCATTTATACTTGATTATTATGCATTATGATAGACGACATGATGTTTTACTATTTGATGTAGACAGGTGCTATTGACTTAGTTTTATGGAGTGTGCAGGGTTTTGGACCTTGATGATGCAGAGGCATCGGTGGAACCCCCTTGGACTCCAGATTGAGTCAGGGAGTGTGCTATTGGGTTGATTTATTTTACTGTGATATTTCATTTGATTTGATGATATGATGTTGACATTTCTAACATGATTGTTGATGATGCAGGCTGATGATAGCTTTCCGACCAGACTCACATATGGAGTAAAGGGGCCACACACAATTTCCAGAGAGGTTGAGGGAGAGGAGTGGACAACAACCCTTCCACCGCCTACTAGCACTCCCGTTGTGGCTCGAACTGTAGGTTAACGATTACCTAGTTTGAGAGGATCCACGATGCCGTGAGGGCAGACTGCGATAGTCGCTCACGATGATTCTAAGGGGCATGCAATAAGGCAGGGGCCTTATTCCTTAGAGCCCTTAGTCTCCCACAAGTTCACCTGGCGGAGTGTTGACTCCAGGGGTTATAGATGTCTACCAATCAGTCCAGTTGGCGAGTGGCACCCTTGGAGCACGTGGTGCATCCTGAAGGGCACGTCGCACAAAATAAACACAAGAAGTGAGTGGCACCCTTGGAGCACGTGGTGCATCCTGAAGGGAACGTCATGCAAAGGAAATGAACGAGGCGAGTGGCACCCTTGGAGCACGTGGTTCATCCTGAAGGGAACGTCGCATTGATGTGGTTGAAGGAAACAAACCTAATTATCCCTAAGACAATAACACCTTAAAAATCCTTAAACAACTTCCCTAACCAATTGTCGCCTAGCTCAGAATCTAAATCCTAAGCCTAAGACTTTTCTAGGGTAAAATTTTAGTGTAACCTTAAAGAGAAAGGCCCTAGCATAAAAATAAAAATTCAAACAAAAACCCACTTAAGTAATAGTTAGGTCTTCATAAAATTCTGGGGATAAATAACGAGAGTAAGAATTAAATTAAAACTAATGGTTTAAAATTTTTGCAAAGAAGAAATTATTTCCTAACTTGTGAAAGAACAAAAGATAATGAGTGAAAAGATTAATTAGCGCATTTATATTATTTCCTAACTTGTGAAAGAACAAAAGATAATGAGTGAAAATATTAATTAGCGCATTTATATTATTTCCTAACTTGTGAAAGACCAAAAGATAATTAAATAAATAATAAATGAAAAGATTAATTAGCGCATTTATATTATTTCCTAACTTGTGAAAGAACAAAAGCTAATTAAATAAATAATAAATGAAAAGATTAATTAGCGCATTTACCTTTTTGGTTTAAAAAAAAAGAAAGAAAGAAAGGGAATAATAAAAGTAGGGAAATGATCCTTTTAATAAAAAGAAAATAATTTATGGAGAAACGTGGGGGATGAGTGACACTTGTAAAAAAAAGAATTTCTGAGGGTTTTCATGAAAACTTAAATTAATTGTGATTAGGGCAAGAGGGGGTCTCAAAACAGGATAAAAAAAGAAAAGGAGGGGAGGGGGGGAGCATTTTTTTTATGCTGCCGAATTGAGACTGGACGGATTGCTTGTGAGGAGTTGGGAAATTCTCAGTTGTATTGGAGTGGTAGCTCAGCCTTGGAGGCGAGATGAGAAGCTAGGTATACTATCTGGACTGTGTGTGGCCCCTTTGCAGCTCGGGCGGATAAGGGGGAAGCAGAGTACCCCTAGCGTTTGGCTGGGAGGTACCGGTGTAGTCCCTATGGTCGGCGAGCGGGAGAGGCATGGAGCAGGAGCGACACAAGGCGTGCGGTCATCATTCGAGGTGGGAGTAAGGCAACGGTATGCTCATGTGTTTAGTAGAGTAGAATGCCTAGTTATTTACTTCGGCGATTATGATGTATTATTGTAAAGACGTTGCTTCAGTTGTTGTAATTCGTTTTTGTATGTTACAGTGAAATTGTTTCTGGAAAACTTTTGTTGGGTAAGAGGTTCTGAAATGTTGGTTTTGGTGATCTGTATTTTAAAGGACTAATCCTATTTTATTCACTGGAATTCTAAAATTTAACCCAGATATCCAATCTGTCTATGTGTGTATGGCAAAAGACAATCGTATCTCTATTCATGGGTTTTCTGAAATTTAATGTAGATATTAAATTGTGTCTGCGTGTGTATTTTAAAAGACATTCATATCTTTATTCTTGGGCATTCTGAATTAAATCAAGATAAATTATTCAAGGAGGAATCATTTTGGGGCTTCAAAATTGATCTTCTAAACTGTTCCAGGCACCCCCTTCACATAGTTACTACCCAAGAAACCCTTTTTGACATCACGTTTGCAATTGAATCTGACAATTTCATTCGGGTTTTCTGTTTTTGCCTACAGAAGAGTGGACATATATGATTTGAGGATGGCTTGTTCTGCTCGTTCCCTGCATTGCATAAGCTCCTCAGCTCTTAGATGGCTACCCATGATTGTGGACACCTAAACCTCCAGCATTGCAATGTACGGGATAACCTCAACACGCGGAGTAACTGTTCTCCACACCGAGCAAAACCAACGACAGTGCGCCCTAATTAGGCACAGACTCCTCAGGTTACTTCCTTATTAGGCTCCATTGGGAGGGGGCATGCTCTTAATTGTCGGAAGTTTTTGCATTAAAAATCGATGTTGAAGGCCAAGTTTTTATAAAATAATCAGCATGGGGTCCTATTGCTATTTCCTTTTGAATCACCCAGCGGTATTATTTATTTAACGAATTGATGTGTTTTTAATTATTAATGGATTCCCTCCTTACCTACGCCCATGCATTCATCCGACGACTGGGTCGTGGCCTTACTACCTCCCCACCTATGACGCTATTTGGATGCCAGCGTGTATGCTGTCGGTTCTGGCAGAAAATTTCCTTGGCGTTTCGTGAAGGGCCTAGAGTGGATTTCGTAACGTTAGCCCTGTTGACACTTTGGATTAAAACACCATCATTTCCTTAGAGTGGACTTGACTGTTAGGGTTGAAATGTTAGTGGGAATGTTGTCACAGGCATGCGCTTTCTCTGTGGGTTTATGATTTTCCTGAGTAAGCGTGGCGTGGATTCATAACCAGTTTTAAATGTTGTTTTTGTGTGCGGTTACAGCTGTAATCATGGTAGTCAGTGTAGCCACCCTTGCGTTTACAGCAAGATATGGTTAAAGCGGGAAACCATATTTCATTTTGATTTTAAAAAGGGGGTTCATCGTTTTTATTTTCGTTTTACATTCGTGTATATTTAAATCCCATTGATTTACTATTCAAACAAATTTTTTTAATTTAAATAAATTAAAGTCGCAGTTCAAATAAATTATTGTTGTACCACTGGTTACGGAGTTTATAAATCAATAGTGTCCCGCTTGCAAATTTTTGGTAAGCCAACGAATTGTACCTACATTACCTTCACCCTTATACATTGAGACTTATGCCGGGTCCTTTTCCTTCGCATACCTCATCAAATCCCTATGATACACAGGTGTAATTAGACGACTCGACCTTCTTTGGATAGGAAGGGATGTGTTTTTCATTTAGCTGTTACCCAAAAAAAAAGAGATGATGAATAATGAAGATGAACATAAGAATGATTTGGGTATAATTCAAGGAGTATGCCTTTTGTTTTTCAGTTGAAAAAGGGTTATGATTTACAAGTATTGTCATATATAATTTTGGGTTGAGGGTTATAGTGTTAAATTCGTCATGTGGTGAATAAACTGTTGTTGTATT
>CBVK0100543755.1:0-17354 GCA_900067695.1 Picea abies | reverse complement strand
CCCCCCACTACCTCTCTAGCTACCTTACAGAGATATTGTGAGATTTCATGGCATGCCTAAAAGGATCATATCCGATAGAGGATCAATGTTTATAGGACGATTTTGGACTAGTTTCCAAGAGGCCTTGGGAACCCACTTAGCTTTAGTACATCATATCACCTGGAGATAGATGAGAAGAAAAAAAGAACAAACCAAATATTGGAAGATATGTTGCGTATGTATGTGATGGACCAATAGAAGCGTTGGGAAGAGTTCTTGCCACTGGTAGAGTTTGCATACAACAACAAATATGAAGGTACCATTAAGATGGCACCATTTGAGTTTATTTATGGGAGAACGTGTCAGATGCCATTGAGCTGGGATCGAATTGAGGATAGGGTCCTGGTAGGACCAGAAGCAATCTAAGAAATGGAAGATAAAATGAAAACAATAAGACAAAGGATTAAAGAAGCACAAGATCAACAGAAAATTTATGCTGATATGCATCGCGTTGATCGTAATTATGAAGTTGTCGATCAAGTTTTCTTGTAGGTGAAACCGCACAAGAGTTAGATCAAGTTTGGAAAGGGTGCTAAACTCTCTCCTAGTTTTTTGGGACCCTTCAAAGTTGTGGAAAGGAAGGGGTCCGTGGCCTATCCACTAGCCTTGCCTGATTCTTGCACGATGTTTTTCATGTATCTATTTTGAGACATTATGTTAGTGATCCTACACATGTGATTGACATGAGTTCCCTACAGGTGTCGGATGAGGGTGCACTCACAGTGGATGCCAATCCACATTCTGGATGATCGCATCGACAACTACGGTGTCAAACAATCGAGTAGGTCAAGGTCGAATGGAACAATTATAGTACACACTCAACTACCTGGGAGGACGCATTTGATATGCGCCAATGGTTTCCATATTTATTTGATAGTTAGACATATATATATTGTCAGATGCTTTATTTCTTTATTTATTGCATTTATATACTGTACAACTTCGAGACAAAGTTTAAAATAAGAGGGAGTGTATGTAACATCCCGCTCTTTCGAGCACATGATGTTGACTTATTCTTTGAGGACACATGCTTGCAAGTGATCTGGTTATAGTATGTAGTTATCTGTTTCTCTTATGGATTCTTATGATGATGTATATGGATTATAATTTATGTTGTTTGATATCTATGTATTGACAGATGCTATTTACGAGTTTCGCCTGAGTGTGCAGGACACTTGACAAATTGAGGATTCTGATGGCATCACTGGACCTCCTTGGACTCCGGATTGAGATAGGTAGTGGATTATGTTGGTTTGAGTATTTCATTTATGCATATGTGACATATGATCGATTATATTATGATGTTGTTTATGGATCATTGATAGTGGTTTTTTTATGGATGCAGGCTGACGATTGCTTGCTAATTTGACTCACATAAGGAGTAAAGGGGCCATGCATAGAAACCAGATATTGAGAGATAGGTGTGGAAACATCCCTGACAAAACCTACTAGCACTCCTGTCATTCCTTGAGTTGTAGGTTAACGATTACCTAGCTCGAGGGATCCCTGATGTCATGAGGGCATCCTGAGACAGTCACTCATGAAGATTTCTAAGGAGTGCACAATAAGGTAGGGTCCTTATTCCTTAGAATCCCTTAGTCTCTCAGAAGTTTTCTTGAATGGAGTATTGAATCCAAGGGTTGGACAACTACCAAAACCAATCAAAGGTGAGTGGTAACCTTGGAGCATGGAGTACTTATTGAAGGGGACATCGCGTAATTAAAATTTAAATCAAAGGCAAGTGGCACCCTTGGAGCATGGAGTGCATCTTGAAGGGCATTCCATGTAATAAAATTTGAGCCAATGAACCTAGGTGGCCTAGAAAAACTTGAGCGAATTTTTACATCCTGTAAAATCTTTAAACATTGCCAGATTTAATTAATTAATTAAGGATTGGAATTATTAATTTTAAACCCCAAAATGAAAGTCTAAGCCTATTTGAATTAAATCCTAAGTCTAAAGCTTGGTGAGATTACTAAAAATAAATTACAAATTAAGTAAAATAGGAAAAAGGGTAAACCAATTTATGATATTAAGAGAGATGAAATAAATCTAAAGAATTAATACAATACACATGTGTGTAGAAAATACCAAATTAGAATTTAAAATAAGAAAGGAATAAAGCATAAAAGAATGTGTAAGCATAGAAAGGTATCTAGATTCTAGTTAACACTTGTCTAACTAGAGAACAATCCTATTTTAACTCAACTCAGTTTTAGAAAGGCATCAATCATTAATTGGAAATAAGGCGAATAAAGAGACAACTAAGAGTGATTTTAGGAGTGGTTTTAGGATGGGTGAGGGAAATTGACTTTTATTTAAAATAAATTTTGGATTTTTTGGTGCGACTAAAGGAAAGGGTGAAAAGTGTATGGGAGGAATAATTCCCAATTAATTATTTAAAAAAAGTGAATTAAATGTGCAAATGGAAATGTGTCACTAAGGAAATTCTATAAAAAAAATGGCTAAGATGAGTAAGGGGAACTCACTGGTTATGAGTAAGGTTATGTTGTAGAAATTCAGACTGGTTTTACTTGTGAGAGTTGGGATACCCAACTTGAGAGATATTGGTGGCTCTACCTTGCAAGATGAGTTGGGATCTAGAGGATTCTGGTTGTGTTTGTGTGTGGCCCCTTTGCGGCTCGGGGGGCTAAGGGGGAAGAAGAGTACCCTTGGGATTGGATGGGAGGTACTGATGAAGTCCTTGGATTGGCAAGCTAAGGAGTGAGGCGCAATTTCGAGAGGATTTCTTTAGCAATATCAATCCTCGTGAATGTCGTATTATTGGTTATGGTACTCCATCTTGTATTGATATTTTAAAGGTTTTATGAATATTGATGTTAATCCATGCTGAGGAAAATATTAATATTATGGAAATGTGTGTTGAAATTTTATTTAATATTTGTTGTAGATCTAAAACCCTCTTGTTGTGATTAAAAATTAACTTTCGTTTTGATTCTTGAATATTATTCCTTCTCTGTCATACCTATAGTTAGACTGGTTAGTGAGAAGAATATGGAAGGAAGATTATGTTCCTCGTCTTTACTTATTCTTCTCCCTACATCTCTGTGTTTATCCTTAAATTCCTTTGCGCTTCCACCCAACAACTCATTCAACATTACCTCTGCGTGTTCCATGACTATCTCTATGTTTGTTTTTTTATTTACCTCTGCGCTATTGACTATGTTTTATCCATAATTTTTTGCCTCTATGTTTTGTCTACTGGACTATTATCTCTGTTCATCGAATGGCAGATTAAAACTACTCTTATTTCATCTGAATGGATCGAGAGTTAAACTCTGCGTTTTAATTCCTTGCTCAACGATTTTTATTCAAACCTCTACATTATTTCTTTATGCAACAATTTCTCCCAACAGTGAGTATCCCTTGGCGTTTTTACTTTGCATTAATCTCTGTGTTTTCGCCCATCATTTTTCCCAAAAACATTTTTCCAATCATTTTCCCAAAAACATTTCTCAGCATTGGGAGGCTCCTGGTGATTTTTCCCTTGACTTCATTGCATTTTTCATTATCACTGCATATCATCTATTGTTGGACTTTGTCTCTGTGTATTATCTATTGTGGAAATCATCTCTGTGTCATTCTCTAGCCCTAAGATCTTAAATGGTCAAAATCAATCGAATGAATCCTAGGCTTGAGCATTGCCTATGTGTCCTGGAGGTCCTAAACTTGCAGGGTAGGTTGGGCGGCTAGTCATTTTAATATTCAGTATTTGGTTGATCATTGTTTATAAATTGCTCGAAGTTTATTGTGATGTGTTGAGCTGCATTGCTATTTGTGTTCTATGTCAATTTCATTTATGTTGATGCATTGGTTACGTCGTTATTGATTACAATGATGAGTATCTTGTAATGTTTTTATTTATGATTTCGTAGATTATGCCCTACTATGAAATATTTTGCTGACTTTAATTTCCTAATGCCTAAAAATAATATTTCCTTTTGTTCTTTGCTTTCTTAGTCATAACGGAGGAGTCGTTACAATCGAGAAGAAGCAAGACAGAATCAATAAATGAATCATCAATAAATATTCTCAAATGATTTCTACCAATAGCACAAGGGATCATGGAGCTGAAAAAAGATGAGATGGAAAGGCAGTTAATATTTCCCTGAATCCTTATGACTATGTGGACTATAGGCATGTACTAGGATCGTGCAAGGAATTTTTGTCAGTAGAAAGAGCAGAGAAGAGAAGAAATATACAAAGTTACTGAGTAGAATATGGTATAAAAAGAAGCAACAATATCACAAATGGGGCTATATAGATGTTTAGATGATGTTGATTAAGGTTGGTTGTCATTGATGTCAACCCTTGAAGAAATTCCAGTAGCACAAAGTTTTGGGTAATGGACCCAAGGTTGTTTCATGTATAATGGTATGAGTTTAAATATATTTGAAGGTAATACTATTATATATGGATAGTATATGTCATGCCATTTCTGGTGGTATGTGGATCGTCACATAAATCCTCATGGTTTGATAGTTATGGCCTTACAAAGTTGGAGGACCCTCATATGTTGGCTTGAAGCCCCAAAAGGTCAAAGAAGTCAAAGATCTTACAAAGAATAAATTATTATTTAAATGATAAAGTAAAGTGACAAAGTCAGGAAGGATTATTTAAATAATAAAGTGAAGTGACAAAATCAAAGAAGATTATTTAAATAATAAAGTGAGCTGACAAAGTCAAGTAAGAATATTTAATTGATAAAGTAATGGAGAACTTTCTAATTATGGAAAGTGGTTAACCCTAAAAATGAGGAAAATAGGTTAAGTGACCTAGAAATGGGTTAAGTGACCTAGAAGATGCTTCTAAGGAAGATATTTGGAGAGTATAAATAAGAGGCAAGGCTCTCTCATTTTATATAAAACTTGATCATATTGAATATCTATAGGTGACTGAGATAACCAAAGGATATCTAAGCCAAATTTTAGAGGGAAGGTAAAGAAAAGAAGGTCGGAATTCAAGGGAGGATAAATTCTTTTGATCATGCTTTCTAAGGTATGTTATTTATAGGTCATCTCACCATTTTCACAATAATGCTTCTTCTAGAATGATTCAGACCATGAAATTGATAGTCCATTGAGGAAACATATCCAAGTATTTGTGGTAAACATTTCAACTTGTGGGTCGTTTTATTTTTGGAGTTACACTCTGTGGAAAATAGGGTTTGTGGCAAGTCTTGAAACTAGTTTAAAACAATTGTTTCGGGTAAAAACGTCATAAATTCTTCATAATAGATCCAAATTTAGTAAGACCAAATGTGTTGGTTAGAGTACATTTTTTAGTATTATGTGTAACAGTTTCAGATCCATTCAACAAATATTCCGTGTGGGGCACTCTCTACAAGGTCTCTCTCTAGAATAATCCAAAATTCAGCAAGGTATGCCATTTTTGAGAGGTTCCAAGTAGTGAAACCAGGAGGAATTGCATAAAAAAACTGAATAAAATTGTGTACTATTTTCAAATCCTTATTCATTATAGGTACATATTTATTATTATTTCAAGTTAGGGTTGTTGACTAATCCCAAACTAGTCATGTGAGACTAAAGAAAAGGTTGATGAAAATGTTATTCTCTTGTTGTGAAAGTTAAGAAAGGTTTGCAAGTATTTGATCATATACACCAGGTCTATTACAGAGTTACAAATTATGTTTGGATGATGAACTTGATAAGGGATTTTGGTTAAGGTACATGTTGGGTACATGGTTGAGTCAAGTAGTTGATGAGTTGGCACATACATGAGGTGTATAGTTGATGATGTTGGTACATTTTGATGAGTCATAGTTGATGAGTAGTTAACACATGATTGGTACATACTTGGTACATGGTTGGATGCACTTGTTTATGGTACAGATTGATTTTAGGTTGTTTGGAACAGGATGGTGCATGGTTTATGCACTTGTTTATGGTATAGGTTGATTACAGGTTGTGGTATAGGTTGATGCATGGTTGATGCATGGTTCAGGTTGATTGGTACAAGTTTACAGCAGTATATCTCACAGTGATAGTTTGACAGTGGTTCCATCATTCTACTTCTACTTCAAGGTAGTTAGACGGGGAAAGTATAGGTGGTTTTATCCACCTTTCAGTTGTATCCGGAGAACATAGGGGGTTGTAGCCTCCTTCTGGTTGTAGCCAGATAATAGGGGAGTTGGAGCTTCATTCAGGTTGTAGCCTGAGAAACAAGGGGGTTGGAGCCTCCTTCCAGTTGCTGCTGGAAAACAAAGGAAGTTTTGGTGCTTCCAATGAATGTAATTCTTCAAGACATATAAGAAAAAGCATTTTGTGGTTTTCTCCCGCTTTGGGTTTCCACGTAAAACACTGGTGCACTGTGTATGTGTATGATTGTTCATTTTTTCATTGCTTATTTACTCTGGAGTTATTGGATGATAATGCTACATTGATATAACACTTAGATTATATGGTTAAAAATGATTAAATTGATCTATTACTGATTCATCCCCCCTCTTAGTAATCCAACAATTGGTATCAGAGCAGGTTCCTTCAGAAATCAGTTTGACCACTGAAAGGTAGATCATGGAGAGAAACAACTTGTATAAAAATGGAATACCATAGTTCAATGGAGAGAAGTATGCATTTTGGAGCATAAGAATGAAAACATATATACAGGCACATGGATTTGAAATTTGGCAATCAATTGTATATGGATACACAACACCAGTTGTTTTGCCAACAAATGACAAAGAAGTGAAACTCGGTCAGAATAATTCCAAAGCCAAAAATACGCTACTGAATGGTCTTAGTGAAACGATATTCACCAAATTTGCACATTGTAAATCCGCTAAACAAATTTGGGACAAACTTCAAAATATTTATGAAGGAGTTTAGAAATTCAAAGCAGCAAAGCTTCAAACTTACATAGGTCAGTTCGAACAACTTAAGATGAAGGTGTTGGGTATGTGTTATATTCTTTGCATGTGTGTGTGTGGGCATGTGAGATATGACAACTCTGTTTGACGATCCCTCTAGTAGATATTTTTATGTCGTGTGCGCTAGGTGCTTTCCTAGGCAGATCCCAGGGGGGGTAGGTATGCCCCCCTGGTTACGCGAAACATTCGGGGAAGCGCCCTGAAATTTGTTTTTGGGTGGTTTTTGCTATTTTTGCGAATTTTGCTATTTTTAGTGGTTTGCTAAATTAATCTCAGATTAAGGGATTAGGGTTTTGGTATTTATGGAATACCTAAAAACATTGTATATATTGTATGGTGAATGGTGAAATTCCTGATAATGAATATAAGAAAGGTTTTCTCGGTTAAGGGTTTCTGGTATAAATATCTGTGTACTATGTGAATGAGCCATTGATTAATTTATGTTTTACTTAATAATATATATGCATTACTTTACTTCATAGGTTTAAAAATTACATGTGGTATTAGAACTCATTTTTGGCTTCAGAGGGACACCTTTTTTGCTGAGGGTTTGGCTCGGTCTTAATAGATCAAGTTTATCTTGGGTCTGTGATAAACCTGGGTTTAGTGGGAGCTTTTGCAATGGAGATTCAAGTGTAGAAAGAGGAATGGCGAGCTCTTCTATAATTGATATAGATAAGTTCAATGGTAAAATAATTGAGCTATGGAAGCTCAAGATGGAGGACCTTCTTGTAGACAAAGAACAATGGATCGCTATGGATCCTGGTACACAGCCTACTGGTACACCCTCTACTAGCACACGGGCTACTAGTACACAACCTACTAGTGCACAAACTACTAGTAAACCACTTGCTGGTATGTTGAAGGAAGATTGGGAGAAGTTGGACAGAAGAGCAAGGAGTACTATTCGACTATGCCTAGTAGATTCGGTGTTGTTGAATGTCTCAGGAGAATCTACAGCAAAGGAACTATGGGATAAGTTAGGGAATTTGTATCAATCAAAGTCCCTAGTAAACAAGTTGTTTCTTCGAAATAAGTTGTATCATCTTAGGATGGAAGATGGAGATTCTATGACATAACATCTAAATGCCTTTAATACTTTGGTAAGTCAACTTGTCTATGTTAATATTATGATTGCAGAAGAAGATAAGTGTTTACTTTGTTATGTTCTTTTCCAGACTATTGAGGTAATCTAGTTGTAGCAATTGGTAGTACCACTAAATCTACATTGAAGTATGAGGATGTAGCTTCATCCTTGTTATCTGAAGAGATGAGTCAAAAAAGCATGGATAGTCATAGCACAAATGCTTTATTTGTAAGAGATCATACCCAAGACAGGAATCTTGGTAAGCCTTTGGGGGGGAGATCTAAATCTATCTGTAGATCTAAGTCTCCAGGAAAATATTTGAGGAAATGTTGGAAGTGTGGTAAAATAGGGCATTATAAGAAAGATTGCAAGTCTAAGAAGGTTGAAAAACCAAAGGGATCTGATAGTACCTCTTCCACAGAGGCGAAAACCTCCACTGAAGAAGGAGGTGATGTTTAACTGGCATCTACAAGTACACATGTAGACCATGATGTATGGTTGATTGACTCAGGTGCGTCATACCATATGACTCCTCACAGGGAGTGGTTCTCTGAATATGAAAAATACGATGGTGGTGATGTATTCCTAGAGATGACTCGACAGCCAAAATCTTGGGACGTGGAAGGGTTAAGTTGTTGCTAAAATATGGAAGGATTATAACTCTCCCTAGGGTTCTGCACATTCCAAAACTATCCAGGAGCCTAATATCTGTAAGCAAGTTGGATAATGCAGGAGTAAAAATTTTATTTGAAAAGAACACTTGCAAGATGGTACGAGGAGCAATGGTGTTGATGAGGGGAGTTCGGTGTGGAAATATGTACAAGTTGTTGGGAAGCACTTATACTAATGGGTGTAACAATTATGTTGTCCCTGAGCAGAGAAATGAAGGAGACAAGACCAATACTATCCCAGAAAATAAGACCATGTTGTGGCATCAAAGACTGGGGCATATTGGAGAAAAGGGCCTTCGAACACTACACGGTAAAGGCATGGTTGAAGGTATGTCTAATTGCACTCTAGATTTTGATTTCTATGAACATTGCATATATGGTAAACAGAATCGAGTAAGATTTCCATCTGGTGCTACAAGAGCAAAGGGGATCTTAGAATTGATACACAGTGATGCATTTGGACCTATGTCTATTCCATCACTAGGTAAATCTGTGTATTATGTTTCATTCATAGATGATTTTTCAAGGAACACATGGATTTATTTTCTTAGAAAGAAATATGAGGTATTTGATAAATTTAAAAATTTTAAGGCTCTGGTAGAAAATCAGACAGAGAAGAAAATAAAGGTATTGAGAACAGATAATGGTGGAGAATTTTGTGGAAATTAATTCAAAGAATTCTTTAAGAAGTGTGGTATAGCAAGGCAGAAGACTACTCCATACACTCCTCAATAGAATGGAGTTGCAGAAAGGATGAACAAGACACTAATGGAAAAAGAAAGGAGCATGCTCAACGATGCCAAGTTAGGACAAGAATTATGGGTAGAGGCAGTGGGTACAACATGTTACCTGGTCAATAGATCACCTTCATCAGTGTTGGATGATAAAACTCCACATGAGGTATGGTTTGGAAAGAAACCCTCTCTTCAACATCTTAGAGTGTTTGGTTGTGATGCTTATGTACATGTTCCAAAGGAAAATAGGAGTAAGCTAGATAAAAGGATGAAAAGTGTATCTTTATTGGTTATAGAGATGGTGTGAAAGGTTATAAGCTTTGGAACCCATAAACCAAGAAGACTGTTTATAGTTGAGATGTTTTTTTTAGAGAGGTAAAAGATGTGTCCAAATAGGAATTCCTACCAATGCAAGGCGAACATGAGAAAATAGAGCTTGAGTTGGATGATGCAAAATCTAAATCATTTGAAGAAGAGGAAGTAGAAGAAGAAGAAGAAGAAGAAGAAGAACATCATACCCCAGTATTGAGGATATCAATGAGAGATAAAAGGCAACCAGAAAGGTATAGTCCACCTAATTTCCATTCCAATTTTTCTTTATCTATTACTGATGATTGATCCCAGAACTGTCAGGGAAGCAGTGAATTCAGAGGATAGTAAACTCTAGAAGAAGGCCATGGTTGAAGAAATGGATGCCTTGGATAAGAATGAGGCATAGGATATAGTTGAGTTGCCAACTGGAAGAAAATCTATTAGTAGAAAATGGTTGTTTAAGAAGAATTTTAATGCACAAGGTAAAGTGGAGAAATACAAAGCTCAGTTAGTAGAAAAAGGTTATTCCTAGGTAGTGGGAATTGACTTTGGTGAGATTTTTTCTCCTGTTGCTAAGTTAACTTCTATTAGATTTCTTTTATCTATTGTTGCTGCTTTTGATCTTGAAGTGGAACAGATGGATGTGAAGACAACATTCCTACATGGGGATCTGGAAGAAGAAATCTACATGAAGCAGCCATAAGGCTTTGTAGTGAAGGGAAAGAAAGAGCTAGTTTGTAAGCTAAAGAAGTCACTATATGGTTTTAAGCAATCACCTAGGATGTGGTACCAAAAGTTTGACACATACATCCTTGGATTGGGATTTGTAAGCGGGGTTGATCAGTGTGTATATTCCAAGCAGGTTGGTAAACACTTCATTTATGTAGTGTTGTATGTTGATGACATGATATTGGTAGGAAATAACATGAATGCTATCAAGGAGGTGAAATCGCAGCTATCCTCCAAATTTGACATGAAGGATCTCGGTGCTGCTAACTTCATTATGGGAATGGAGATTAAAAGAGATCGTGCAAAAAGGAAACTCTGGTTGAATCAGAGAAAATATGTTGAGACAATATTGCAGAGGTTTAATATCCATGGAAGTAAACCAGTCAAGGTTCCTATTCATATAAGTGTAAAGTTATATGCAGATCAGTGTCCCAAGACACAAGAAGAAGAAGAATACATGTCCCATGTTCTATATGCCAGTGCAGTTGGTAGTTTGATATATGCAATGGTTTGTACTAGACCGGACATTACACATGCAGTGGGATTTTTTAGCAGGTATATGTCAAAACCAAGGAAGGAGCATTAGACAACAGTAAAGAGGGTCTTCAGGTATCTTCGTGGCACTACCAGTTATGGATTGTGATACCAAGGAAGACTAGGATTGGACAGAGTGGTGGACACACATGGCTTTGTTGATGCAGACTAGGCTGGAGATTTGGATCACAGAAGATCTACAAGTGGGTATGTGTTTAACCTTTTTGGAGGAGAAATCAGTTGGATGAGGCAAAGACAAGTTGTAGTGGCACTCTCAACTATAGAAGCTAAATACATGGAAACCACTCATGCAAGAAAGGAAGTAGTATGGTTACAAAAATTGTGTTTGGGTATTGGGTTGGTACAATAAGCAGTGAGATTAGATTGTGACAGAGTGAAATATTCCTGGCAAAGAACCCATCCTATCATTCAAAGACAAAGCACATTGATGTTCAATATCACTTTGTGAGAGACATGGTTGAGGAAAAGAAGGTGTTTCTAGAAAATGTTGACACTTTGAAGAATGTTGTATATTCATTGACAAAGTCTATAAGCACAGAAAAGTCCACCTGGTGTAGAGTAACAATGGGCATTGATGCCCTGGATTGTTGACTATATAATCCCCTGGACCCCTAGATGCAAAGAAAACAACAAGTGGGAGAATGTTGGGTATGTGTTATTTTCTTTGCATGTGTGTGTGTGCGCGTCAAATATGACAACTGTGTTTGACGATCCCTCTAGTAGTATATATTTTTTATTGCTATTTTTAGCGGTTAACTAAATTAATCCCGTATTAAGGCATTGGGGTTTTGGTATCTACGAAATACCTAAAAACATTGTATATATTGTATGGTGAATGGTGAAATTCCTGATAATGAATATAAGAAAGGTTTTCTCGGTTGAGGGTTTCCAGTATAAATCTTTGTGTACTATGTGAATGAGCCATTGATTAATTTTTGTTTTGCTTAAGAATCTATATGCATTGCTTTACTTCACAGGTTTAAAACCTACATAAGGAATATGAGAATATTGCATCTTACTTTTTACGAGTTGACGAAACAGTAAATGCAATAATAGGATTGGGAGAAGAAATCAAAGAATTTGTAATTGTTGAAAAAGTACTAAGATCTCTTCCTATGAGATTTGACCCTAAGATATCAGCACTAGAAGAAATATTAGATCTAAACTCAATAAGCATGGATGAATTACATAGAATATTCACAGCATATGAAATGAGAACTGAACAAGAAAATACCGATATAAAAGAAGCAGCCTTCAAAGCATCCAAAAAGTCAAAGCAAAAGGGAAGGAAAAAATAGGAACATAGCAGCAACAATGACGTCTCGGAAGATGATGAAGAATTGGCCAACTTTGTCAAAAGACTGAACAAGGGAACTGACAGTAGGTATAGAGGTAAGATTCCTTTAATTTGTTTTAATTGTGATGGTATTGGTCATTTTGCTAACAAATGTCCTTATAAGAAAAAAAAGAAATGATGAAGGTTACTCAAAAGGAAAACAAACATACAAAAGAAAAATAACCACAAAGAAAGTTTTCAAGAAAATCTTATGCACCAAAGAAGACATCTCATCATCAGATGAAGATGAAGTCAGTGACAGTGAGACAAAAAGAGTTCTATTCATGGTAGTAGAAAACTCTTATAAATAAGACTTCGAAGAAGAATATGAAGAAGCTAAAGAAGTCGAAGGAGAAATTGAAGAGGCAGAAGTAGACTACCGAGAGGAATTAATGTGTGCCATCGAAGTTATCATAAGAGAAAAGAAGAAAAGAAAGAAACTACAAGCAGAACTAGACAAGAAAGGCGACACTCAAGAACTAGAACAAATGTTCACAAATTTGAAGGTTCAAATAGAAGAAAATAAAAGAATTGAAGAAGCACTCAAATAATAACTAGAAGAAAAAGACAAGATCATTGGAAATTTGGAAGCAAAGATTGTCACATTAATAAAGGATATTCAAAAGAAAAATATGCAGAACATCTCAAAAGTTTTGGATGACATTATTAGCAGTAAAAAATGTCATCATGACAAGTCTGGACTAGGATACAATCAGACAGAAAAATGATCAAGCTCCAAAACAACAGAGCAAGAAACATATCCAAAAATCTTTGCAGAAACAATCAAGAAGGGTAGGAATATCTACAAGGAAGATTACAGGGACACTCCTCCACCGAAAGAGATTCATATTTTAGAATCAACAAATGATAGATAGGCCTCAGGAAGAAGAAGAATTCATAACAGTACCTCCGTTCAAAATATATTCAACTCCCAGGTATCAAACTATTTTTTTTGGTTTATGTTATGCATGTAATAATTTTGGACATAAAGCTATGAATTGCAGAGATAACAACAGGAACAAAAACAACTATTAAAGGAATACACAAAGGGGTTATCCAATAAGGTCTAGTGAAACATAGAGAAGAAGTTACAACAGGTTTGAATCTTTGAGCATTGAAGTGGAATGTTACAAATGTAACAATTTTGGACACATGGCCAAAGATTGTAGAATGACAATCCCTCCTAGAGAATCGCAACAAAATAACAACAATCACAGACAAGAACCTCAAAAAAGGACATGGATAAGAAAACAAGATTAGTATAGCAATGAAGAATGCACACTCACTCTACAAGCTAAGCAGAAGAAATGTGGTTGGTATGTTGACAATGGGTGTTCAAAACACATGACATGTGATAGAGACACATTTCTTACATTATGAAAGGAAAGAGATGGATTAGTCTCCTTCGAAAATGATGATTCAACCAAAATCATTGGAAAAGACACAATCAGAATTGGGAACAACAATACAAAGGCAAAGAATGTTCTACTAGTAGAAGATATGAAACATAATCTTCTAAGTGTGAGTCAATTGTGTGACCAAGGTCATAAAGTTACTTTCAATTCATAAAAGTGCTAGATAACTTCAAGCAACATATATGTGTTAAGTGAAATTGGAAATGAAAAGTGTTGTCTAGGAAATGAAAATGAAAGTTGGCTATCGCACAGAAGAATGGGTCACATACATTTTGTTAACCTTTTCAAAGTCAGCAAAAGAGAAGAAATCAAATAAATGCCCCAGATCACGAAATCATTCAACACTTTATGCAAGCATTGTCAACAAGAAAAGAAAACAAAGACCAGGTTCAAATCAAAGGAATATTCAAAGATAAGCCCACTGGAAATTATGCATACTGATCTAGTTGGACCAACTACAACAAAGGTCTTAAAAGGTGAGAAATACTTTATGTTATTAGTTGATTATTATACAAGAATGACTGCAGTTTTCTTTCTCAAGAATAAGTCAGAAGCTTTTGAAAATTTCAAGATCTATAAGGAAATGGGTGAAAATCAAATGCTTGAGATCTAATAATGGAGGAGAGTTCACTTCAAAGGAATTGGTGGAAAACTGCAACAGTCATGGAATAAAAAGGCAATTCTTCGTTTCTAGGACACCTCAATAAAATGGAGTTGTTGAAAGAAAGAATAGGATAGTACAGGAAATGGGTCGAACAATGTTAATGGATTCAAAATTGATAGATATTTTTTGGACACAGGCAGTGCATACAACAGTTCACATTCAAAACAGAGTAATGCTCAGAAACAACATTGAAAAAACTCCTTACGAGCTATGGAAAGGAAGAACAACAAATGTAAATCACTTCAGAGTTTTTGGAAGAAAATGCTACAGCAAAAGAGAAGATGGTAGAATGGGAAAGTTTGACTCTCATGTGGACAAAGGAGCACTTGTTGGTTACTCAAGTACAAGAAAAGCATACAAGTGTTACAACCTGATATTGAACAAAGTGGTGGAAAGAATAAACATAAAAATTGACGAAACAAGTAGACAAGAATTAAAGGAAGAAGAAAATGAATCAATGGAAAAACTTTATGAAGAAGAAACAAAATATGAAAAAGCAGAGGAATATGATGAGGATCCGACAGAAACAAAAGAGAAAGTAACTCCAAAAACACCTAGCAGATGAGTATAGAAGAATCATCCTCCATATCAGATTATCGGAAACAAAGATGTGGGAGTTGTGACTAGAAGAAGAATCCATTCACCAGAACAAACACACCTAGCACTCACATCTATAATTGAACCAACCTATTTTGAAGAGGTCAGCAAGGATGAATTTTGGAACAAGTCCATGGATGAAGAATTGGATCAAATGGAGAAAAATGACACTTGGGAATTGGTTTCAAGACCAAAGGATAAGAATGTGATCGGCACAAAGTGGGTATACAGGAATAAATTGAATGAAGATGGACATGTTACAAGGAACAAAGCTAGATTGGTATGTAAAGGATATGCACAGGTTGAAGGAATCGACTTTAAAGAGAAATTTTTCCCACTTGCCAGAATGGAAGCAATCTGATTTCTTTTAGCTTATGCATGCTCCAAAAATATTAAAGTGTATTAGATGGACATAAAATCATCTTTTCTGAACGGGGAACTTGAAGAAGAAGTCTACATTGAACAACCAGAAGGATTTCAGTTGATAGAGAACACAGATTATGTATGTAAATTAAAGAAGGCCTTGTATGGTCTAAAACAAGCTCCTAGAGTATGGTACTCTAGACTGGATAAATATCTACAACAGACAGGTTTTAGAAAAGGAAGTGTAGATAGCAACCTCTACATCAAGGTAAGTCAAGATAGTATTTTAATAATTAAAGTTTATGTTGATGATATTATTTTTGGTAGTGATGATGACAGGTTAAGCCAAAAATTTGCAAAGGATGTGCATAATGAATTTGAAATGTCATTACTTGGAGAACTATCCTTCTTTCTGGGACTTCAGATACGTCAAAAAAACTAAGGAATTTTTATTTCTCAAACCAAGTATATCAGAGAAATGCTAAAGAGGCTCGGAATGGAATATTGCAAACCAATTATCACTCACATGCAAACCAATTGCAAGTTAAGAAAAGATGATGATTCAAAGTCTACAGATCAGAGGAAATAGAATTCAATGATTGGTAGCCTACTATATGTGACAACATCCAGACTAGATGTAATGCATGAAGTTGGATAGGTGGCACGATTTCAAGGAGCACCAAAGGAATCACATGTGTTAGCAATGAAGAGGATTTTCAAATATCTCAAAGGAACATAAGAGTTTGGATTATGGTATCCAAAAGGAAAGGATCTATCTCTTATTGCCTACACATATGCAGATTGGGCAGGTTATATTAATGACTGGCAAAGCACCAGTGGAGCAACGTTCTACTTGGGTGAGTGTTTAGTATCATGGCTAAGCAAGAAACAATCATCAATATCTCTATCTACAGTTGAGGTAGAGTATATTGCAGCAACAACATGTTGTACATAGGTTCTTTGGATGAAACAAACTATGATAGATATACAGGTTGAGTATGATAAGCCCATTCCAATCTATTGTGATAATACAAGTACCATAAGTATCTCAAAGAACCCGGTGATGCACTCCAAGACAAAGCACATTCCACTCAAGTATCACTTTCTACGGGAATAGGTTGCAAAAAATAACATCATAGTTGAGTATGTAGGCACAAAAGAACAAGTGGAAGACATCTTTACAAAATAACTTCCACGAGAATCCTGTGAGTATCTTCACCAGAGACTCGGATTTATTTCTACTCAAAAATGAATGCTTTTGAATGCTTATCTTATATGTCTTAGATGTACACGAGGAAGCACCATAAAGAGGATATTTCAGTTAGGGGGAGCAACCCAGGATGAAAAGATACCTTTTCCATTGATGACAAAGGGGGAGAGATTTATCAAATGCAGAGGACAGAGGCATGATTTCAGGAGGAGCAATGGTCACAGATATGTAGAGGACAGAAGCATGGTTCCAGGGGGAGCATGAGTGATATGACTTCAGTATTGCATGAAATGATTTAGTATTGCATTAGAGTGTTTCCATCAATGCCAAAGGGGGAGATTGTTGATTAAGGTTGGTTGTCATTGATGTCAACCATTGAAGAAATTCTGGTAGCGAATTATGGTACCAAAAATGTTTGGGTAATGGACCCAAGGTTGTTTCATATATAATGGTATGAGTTTTAATATATTTGAAGGTAAAACTATTCTATATGGATAGTGCATGTCATGCCATTTCTGGTGGTATGTGGAACATCACATAACTCCTCACAGTTAGAGAGTTATGGCCATGATAAATTGGAGAACCCAAGTTTGGGTAATGGACAAAAGTTTGTTTGATGGATAACGGTATGAGTTTTGATATATTTTCCAGTAATACTATTCTATATGGATATTACATATAATTTCTTTTCTGGTGGCATGTGGAATGTCACATAACTCCTCACGGTTTGAG